>SRMA01025431.1:0-82149 GCA_007224835.1 Danionella cerebrum | reverse complement strand
GGATGCTGGAGATGGAGATGCCAGGCAAGAGGTCAAGAGGAAGACCAAAGAGGATATATATGGATGTGCTGAAAGAGGACATGAAGGTTGTTGGTGCAAGAGTAGAGGATACTGAGGACAGAGTTAGGTGGAAACGGATGATTCGCTGTGGCAACCCCTAAACTGGGAACAGCCGAAAGTAAAAGAAGATTGGGAACAAAAAACAAAAACTTCATTTTTTTCCTCAGTAAAATGAAAGAAATATAGGGTCATCCAAGCTTTTCATTCCTTAGGACAATACATCAGTTTTGAGGGGTCATTTTTAAACCTGAATCAAAACCTAAATATAAAAGTAAATATAAAAGACTGTTTGAAACGTAGAGTTTCTAAATACAAAAACTATTTCCTTATTAAGGTCTTACTTTGAATGGTTTTAAGAAGCATTTTAAACATGGCAACAGCCAGGTTTTCTACTGGCCCTGAAATGTGCCTTACAACATCACTAAATGCGTTATTTTAAAGCAAACTTCAGGATGAAATAACTCAGAAATGCTACATAGCAAAATATTCCTCAATTTTAGACAAAGATAGTCAATAATACTTATTATAAGAATACAGAGAGTTTTTGAAAATGAGAAATGAAACCTGTTAATTTACTTCTAAATGTTATTTTTTGAGCAAACGGGGTATAAGTGCCCCCTTCTGCCAGTTGGTGGCAAATGCAGACTGCGTATTTTGCGTCTAGGGAGTGACGCTACTGGTAAAAGCACACTGAATGTAGAGTCTAGGGTAAAACCAGATTAGAACTGAAGGAATATTTAGTTTGTAAGTTTGTAACGTGTGTCCTGTGTTTCAGGTGTCAGCACGGAAATACATCTTATGTTAGAGCAAGCTTTCTGCTCATCGGATCTTCATTCTGCTTCTCAGTCCTGTACACCCCAGAACATTGTGCTGGTTCTGTCAGGCCTTGCTTGGATTTTTAGCTTCCTCATCCAGATACTGAGCTTTTAATTCATCACTGAACAGAACAGCTCCAGTATTTCATGTGAATCGACCGCTTATACACATAATGTAAAGATCTGTATTCGTCTCTATTTTATTTGCCTGCATTCTTGTAAATAAGTAGCAATACCTTTTTATTCTGAAACAATTCAAGATATTGTAAGCTATGAAATTGTCAATCTTGTTAATACAGGATCTCAGATCAATTACATACAGGAAGAATTCCATTGGAATTGTAAATAAAGAATAAAACAGACAGCTTGCATACAGATGATTGTGTTGATTTTGTTTGAGCTAATGAAAAGAAAGCTTCTGGCTGATAATTACTGTCCTGTCGCAACATGAAATGATTCACAGCCGTTTGCAGACTTTGTGTTTGATGTTGCACACGCTGTGAATTTCACATCAGCCGGCAGAACTGGCCTTTGTTCACTTAATTAAAATCACCCTTGTGCATATATTAGAAATCAGCCTGTTTGCGCATTCGTTATCATCCGATTGCTGAATTCATAAATTAAATCTACTTAATTTAGATTTACAACAGTAGTAAATTAAGAGCAGTATTTGAAACTAATTAGTAAAGGGCAAATAAGAACAAATCTAGTGTGTAAAATAAACAAACTAGGGAGAGGAAAGACAAGGAAAGATCTTATCCTTAGACAAAATGTATAGACTTATGAAACTATTGACAACTATTGTAATTTCACCAATAGGATTCGTATCAACTAGCCGGATGCGTAGATTTGTGTAGATATAAAATTGCATAAATACTGGGTTATTATTTACAGAGACATGAGGCAAGTTCACATGCTCACAGAAGATAAAGGATGGACCCAAAGAAAATGTCCCCCACACCATTACACCGCCACCAGCCTGAATCGTTGATTCAAGCCAGGATGGATTCATGCTTTCATGTTGTCGATGCCCAATTCTGACTCTTCCATAAGAATGTCGCAGCAGAAATCGAGACTCTTCAGACAAGGCTATGTTTTTTCCAATCCTATAATTTTTCAAATATTCTATTGTTCTTTGGCGAGCCTGTGCAGACAGTAGCCTCAGTTTCCTGTTCTTAGCTGTTATGAGTGGCACCCAGGGTGGTCTTCTGCTGCGGTAGCCCATCCACTTCAAGTTTTAAAGTGATGTGCATTTGTAGATGAGCATTTTCCGCTGACCTCTGTAATCAATGAAGCATCACAGAACCAGCCCTCACTGGATATTTTCTCTTTTTCTAACCATCCTCTGTGAACTATATAGATGGTTATGTGTGACAATCCCAATAGATCAGCAGTTTCCAAAATATTAAGACCAGGCCTTCTGGCACCAACTCTTCCCCATTATGATGTATATTTATATATATAAATGCATGGAGTTACTGCCACGAGCATACGTACCTAATAAAGTGGCCGGTGAGTGTATATATACATACACACTGCATGAAATGTTCTCGGGAAATTCCATAAAAGCTAGGAAATTCTGAAGGAAGAATGTAAAGAAGGTTGAACGGATGAGCATGTGTTTGAGAGTGCTTTGGGGTGGTGCTCTATAATGCGGGTTGCACCATCACCACTTAGACTCAGCCTGTTGTACTGATCAGCAGCAGACAGAACACATTAGCATGAGCTTCTGACAGAGATGCTGCAACGAACACTGATGCTCTGCTCGGGTGAGTGAATGGATCTTTAAGCTGATAATTGTACCTCATTTCTACTGTTACTTTTTTTTCTCCATTTGTGTGTATCATTATAAGCGCAATGAACGGCTCACCTCTATTCTTGTATTTATAAAAATAAAAGCATCAACCTTTTTCGAATCTTTGTAACAGCTAAGACCATGTGTTTGAGAGAATGCTCACTCTCTTATTTAAAATAAGTTGTATCTTGTAACTTATAAATGTGAGATAGGAATATGATCAGGTAGGAGAAAGCTGAAGCTTCTCGAGTTCAAGAGGAATAAAGGATGAATTCGGTGAATCAATTGGCGGTATTTCCAAAGTGTAGTTTCCAAAGTTAGTTTTAGGTAGGATTTAGTTAAGTGATTTTGGATTTGGTGGCAAAGTTTTGAGAGGTACCTTCTAGTTTATTGAAAGCTTCCCTCAGTTAAGTATGAACTTTAGTATTTAAGTATTAATATACATATTATAAGCATGAAACTTTAAAGAAAAGGCTTTCAGCTAATCATCAAAATCTACAAGCTAGCCTTGTATGCCAGGTATGATTAATGGGTAGGGACCAGTTACATGGCTGTCTTCTGCCCTTCTGGGTCTCCAAAGCTTTCATAAGACACTCATAGGTGATGTTATGGACACTACATCAGTAGTTTTATAATGTCTATTTTCCTACAATGCTGTACGCAGCAACATACTGTTTCTCAATATAACTCAATTTATTCATTTGCCTGAATGTCTTTTTATTTCTCATTTTCCTTATTTCTTTCTTTCTTTTGTTTCCTTGTAATTGCAATAAAGCTCTTTCTGATTCTGATTGTGCAACTGGTTCAGAATGAGTGAGATGAAAAAAAATGTCAAATGTGGAGATGCAAATTCACCACGACAGCTTTTTATTTACAAGTGCAACTTAGAATACAAAGGAAAAGGTCAACACATGGATATAGGCAAAAAAACACGAAAATGGAACCAGAAAAAAATGCAGATAATTAATTAATAATTGTAAACAAGAAATGGAAAGTCACAATACGAACAAGGAATGGCAACTTTGAACAAATAAGTTTGTGATACAATGTATTTTGAATACAGTGACATGCAAGTGTATTGTAATTTCATTTTGTTGTATCTTTTTTTACCTAGTCATCATTCCACCAGACTTCCAATACTGATGCTTGAGAAATTAAGCTCTTTCTCTTAAGTGCTCGGGTTGTATTTGTGAGGGGATGAACTATTCAGTTATTTAATTAATGACTAAACTGCTTCTTCATTAAATGGGGTGTTGTTTGCTTAAAGAAAACACTCCCCCGGCTCTTGCCATCAGACCCCGTTAGCTCACCCACCTGTTGTGCTTGTCCCATCATTACCATCATGCTAGATGACTCATGAGCTTCAAGTACTCACTCAAGGCTTATTCCTTTCAGTAGGCCGCTTTACTCTTCTGCTCAGAAATGAGGACAAAATATTTTAGCTGCATAGCACTTTTAACAATAGAGTAGTGGGGTTCGTAGATAAAATAACAACTTATTTCCATGTGCGAGCACCAAAATAAAAATGTTCTTGTCAATTACTCAACCTTTTGATGTGCAACAGTAAGCAGATTCAGTCTTTAGATTTCCAGTGGTTCAGTTTGATTGTGAATCCCCTAAATATATTAGTCACCAAAACTTATTCTGCAATATATAGTTGACTTAATGCATATTTTGGTTTAAAATTGACTTGTTCAACTTGCATAGTGTTATATTACACAATGTGGCAGTGTTTACATCTCTATTCACCAATAGCATTAACTCTTATGTGTTGTTGGGGATGTTTCTGGGCAATTTTGAGTCTAAATTTGAGTGTCATTTTCTTTGTTTAATCAAATTGAATCATTTAAGGGGACACATCTTATTTTTACACATATTTTTAAAACATCCTTTGAAATTTTTTGTGCAACACAAAATGCACTCTGGGCAAATTTACTACCCTTTTGTGTTGTTTGTGGCAAAATGGTTCAAAATGGTGAACAGTAAAAACTCAAATTTTACCTCTTCTTAACAGGAATGACCACCAACAATCAAGAACGCATGATTATTTGCTGTCTCGGCATTGCAATCACAAACGGTCGTTATAATGGATGTTAATGGGGCACGAACAATAAAAACAGGGTTGAAGGCTCAGAAAAATTTCCAGTCTTAATAATTGTCAGTAAGAGAAAGACGTAAACATGAATACCAGTTCATTCCTCACCTGAAGAAAAGCTGTACCAAAGGCCTGAACCTCCTGGAAGCCTTGTTGTGGGTGCATGCCGTCACTTGACCCGAGAACCCATTTAGGGGCATTTGCAAAATTTATGGTATACAGCACCATTAATCTCTGATTAAAGTCAATTTGCCTGTAAAATTCTGCAAACCCTCACATATACTCTTTTCTTGAATGTTACCTTAAATTTTAACAAGATTTGAGAGCAAAAATTGGTCAAAATAACGTTTTTGTGAAAATCTTTGTGTCTAGTGAAACGGACTTTCCCCAAATATTCATTTTTTTTAGCATATAACAGTTTATTTTAATAAAGTAAGAACCATTTCGAAGCTTCCAAAGTCAAATTATGCAGATGAGTATTTCAAACTCTTCTGTATATTTAAATGATCATAGATGCCTCATATCTCTTGTGTACTTGCCATATTAGGTTAGCATCACACTGTGGTGCCCTACATGGACACAGTGGCAAAGAAAGCTTATGCGCTCAGGAACAAACCTTTCCTTACAAGCTTTCTAACTGATCCTCTGAGAACAAAGCGTTTCTGCTCTTTTCATGTTCCAATCAGTAAAAGGAGGGTTTGCTGCTGTGTGGTGTAAAGTGGCCAGTCTATTGAAGAGAGTAAAGAGGTTTGTAGTATACAAAGCCTGGCTGTGATGATAATAGAGCTAATGAAACAAAACCAAAATAGGAATATGCAGTGATGGAGAGAGGAGCCACTGCTTCGCTGAATGAGTTTTTGCGATATGCACATGTTGTTTGAAGACAAGAATGCAAACTTTTATTTATACACTAATTTATTGGATAGGAAAATATGTTTTTGAGTTTAATGACGCATTGGAAATGAAACTTTTGATTTTATTACTAGATGCATTTATAGCTTCGGTTTTTCACTGACTATATATACAGAAGCCTTCTTAGCTAGCGCTACTCTTCATGTAAATAAAGTTTCTGTTTGTTTTCTAAACTTCAGTTAGTGAAATATTACAAGGATTTCCTTTGAGTGAAGTGTATGAAAGTGTATAAGAAAGTATTGATTTGTTACAACCAAACTTCACCCACGTGTGCCTCATGTCTAAGTTGCATTGATGGGTCATGGAACATGGTCAATGGTTGCTGTTTAACATAGTCAAAGCTGGTTTGAGCTGGTGAACCACTGACTGGCTAAAATGTAGCTTAAATGTAAATAATATGAGATCTTTTTGCAATAAATATTAAGAATAAATCAGCAGAAGTCTGGTATCTAGTGCCGGGGTACCAAATTTGGTCCAGAAGGCGCATGTCTTTCACCCCTTATTAATCCTGAAGTACCTAATAAAGGTCTTAGGTCTAGATCTACTAGAAACATGCTATGTACCACATGTGCTCGTCTGGCAGCAACCACCATGCCACGTTCAAAGTCACTTAAATCACAGTTCTTCCACATTCTGATGCTCGGTTTGAACTACACCAGGCCATGTGCGTTGAGTTCCTGCCATGTTATTGGCTGAATCGAGATTTGCGTTTATGACTAGTTGTACCTAATAAAATGTCTGGTAATTCTATCCCTCTAACAATGAGTCTTGCGTTCATATTATTAATGTGACTTTCTTTTCTTTTTTGCAGTACTTGTACGCATTTGGTCAGATGAGGAATAATGCTATGGACCATTACCTTCAATGAAGAGGGCTAGCATGTCTCAAACTGTATGGAGCTCACTTCTGATGCCCTTTTCAATCTGGCTTCTCTTTCTGTTCTCCTCCATTGGGGTTTATCCTGCTGGATCAGATTTAGGTGAGTTTAAACTGTGCTTTTATTTTAAGTATGATTTTATTTAATTGAAAAAGTATATATGAATAAATGTGTGCCATGCAAAATTGTATATTCTTGCATAATTTAACTGAAAGCTAGGCAAAACATTGTGCTGCTCCACATGTATCCTAGCAACCTTGGACTTCAGGCTGCCCCTTGCTTCTTCAAAGTGCATCCCATTTGAATGCAATTTAAATGAGTCTCAGAAATGCAGTGTGTACATTGCAATGCTAAAAAAATGGATTTCTACTGATAACACCACCTCCACACTTTTCACACAAGCTGTCAGTGTTTGAAAACAAAATTGCAAAGTGATGTGGAGTGAATATGTTTTGTATCATGGTTTAAAGATTGAAATATGTTAAGATTAAAATAATTGACGCTTAAATAGGAAAAAAAAATACATAAAATATATAAAAAAATACAATTTATTGGCCTGTATGTTACCCAATTTGTAAATCAGATGAAAAATAACCAAATGTAGATGCATGGATTTTATGCAATTAGATAAAAAAAAACAGACCATGTTGGACTGGAGTACCAGGAGGATAACCCACACAAGCACAGGGAGAACATGCAGAACTCCTTCCAGGAGGATCACACTGCACCACCGTGCTGCACATAGCAATCTCATTTGGTGATTATTTTTTTAAAAGTCATTCAAATACAATATACAGATATTATTTGGGATTAAGAACAGAATTCAAACTCTTTTTTTTACATTCACAGTTCTATAGTCAACTCTTTTCTGATGCTGATTTAAAATTTATCTTCGAAAGTTATTTTTCTGCGCGCTGTGAACAAATTTAGTAGATATCTATCAAATGAATTGTTTGTTTTAATTATTGTGCAAATGTTTTTCCATTAGTCTTTGTTTTCTGTATTTCTTAAACATGTCTAAAACTGTCTTCAGTATTTAAGTTTGATTCTAAAGATTATGTTAAATGGTTCTAGTAAACAAAAAAAGTGCTTTAGCTATTGGAACAATAAAAATCGAAAAGTTTAAAAAGTAATACTTGTCAGACCTTGTTTTAGCCCAACATTGTCGGTAATGAAATTGCTGACAAGTTCATTGGTGATGGTTATCATTGATTGAAATAAACTCAGCTATTATACAGAAATCTGCTTCAGAAAAACGGTCACAGCAACGGAAACAGGAAGCAGGAAGGGAACCAGGTGCACACAGTTACTCCGGTGTGTCAGCCAGTGTGAATTGTAGATCTGACAGGTTGGGATGTGTCTTTTTAAGGGGTTGATTGGGCGATGACTGTGATTGGATGAAAGGTGTCTGGTGATCCTCACCAGCCCCTTTTACTGCATGCCGCAATCAGATACACTTGGATTGGACGATGGCTTCTTGACTTAGAGGGTCATCAGAAATGGTGAGACATTGATTGGGCTGTGTCTCTCCAGAATAGACTGAATCCCTGACAATGACCAGTAACATATGAAACATGATGGCATTCACTACGGTGGTACCTATGGTGGTCGAAATTAGTTTAATAAGGTTCAGTAAGCTTTACATCTTCATGAAAATTTCACTTTAAGAATTTTACTCTCTCTTGTCTGCTGGCTGCTTGAAATGTCTGCTTGAAAACTCAAAACTCTAAGCCAATCAGAGTAGCAAATGATTCATGCTGAAAGTTCACACCACTGGAACTGGCCATTAGTCCTTAAAAAAATGACACAATATTGAGATATTCTTTAAATATGTCTAAAAATGTTACCTATTACAGTACAAGAAATCTCAATGGATAACAAAATGGAAGACAAATATTTCTAAGTATGTGAGCATATGCCCAATACTAATCACATATTGGTAACACTTTATCCAAATAACACTAGTCTTCAGAATATTTGTAATGTGATTTAATCGGTTTGTCAGTCAAGCAAACTTTCCTTCTTTTTATTTACATTTTGATTAACTTATTTTATATACATTTTGATTAAATTGTGTGTATATCGTTGCACCATCCTTATTTTATTTTTTTTCCTTTCATCTAGTGTTTTCAGTCTTACCTAAAGATGGCATAGGGATCTTGAATAGCTCTCTGATGCTGCATTGTAATGCATTCGACTCCATCCAGAAGTCTTTGGTACCTGTGACCTGGGAAAAGAACAATGGTGCTTTGAAAAACAGGATTCATCAATTGACCAATGGTTCCCTTTGCTTTCCCCATTTAAATGAGGAAGACTTTGGAAATTATTCCTGCAGTGCAAAGAGAGGCAACAGACACATTCTGACCAGTGTCATGGTTAGCAAAGCATGTAGGTATATTACTTTACTTTAAGTTCACAGTACGCCTAATCATAGTAATTATATTATGAGACATATTTTTTATTTAACCATTGAACTGAATTGTAGGTCTGCAAGATGTGTTCTTTCACCCCCAGTCCTTGAGAGCTGAGGAAGGAAGGGATGTTTTTCTTCAGTGTGTCTCAGGAGACAGTTCGCCACCTGCTCAGATTTCATGGACAAAGAATGGCAGGATTCTCACCAAAGGAAACCTTATTCAGGTAATAAAGTTACACTGTAGTGTTAGATACAATTGCTCTAATATTGTGTAACTGAAGAACATCAATTAATTAATTCATCTTCTCTACAACATTTGCTAGTTAGGGTTTACTGATGGCTGTCACCAGTTGTCTTTAGGCAAGAGTAACCCTGTGTAGGTTCATAATCACACACACACATGGACACGCACACGCATGCACACACACAGCACCAGCAAAGGACCTCCAATCATTTGGTCTATAATCTTAATTCACATTGTGGGTGGCAGTGCTCGTGGACAGGACCCTCCAGCAGTACGGGGTGACTCTGGCATGCCCTGCCCTCGAGCACCAGCAGGGACACTGAGCGTCCATCTCTGTGGGTGCCATTGGTCTCCAGGGGAGTGGGGCAGGTCCGGCTCTAGGTTTTGGGCCCCTGGTCTTGTCATTTCGTGGCCCAAAGCAATTGGCCGTTTGTGGGGCCTGGTTTGAGGCAGAGCTCACATCAAACCTGGGTCACAGAAGGCTAGATATTACACCTGGGACGTTGCTTATGGATTAGGTCTCCTGTCCTAGGTACTTCATACTACATTCTCTTATTTATTTAATATGTATGTGTGTCTCCGTTCAGATCAGATTGTGTTGTGGCACGTACGATTCTGTCCACTCTCCTTCCGTGATCTATCATCTGCATTATAAATGGCCTATCCCAAATAGATCATTAACTGTGTGTCTGTATTTATATTTCTATATGTATATATGTGTGTGGGTAAGTACAAACTGTGAAAACTGTACTGCATGAACTCCAACAAACCAATATGGTATGTTCAGGTAACTATTCTTCCCGTTTGTGAATCTTTCCCCCTTACATCTCTCATTCACTCCCTCCTTTTCTTTTAACACTCTCCTGTCCTGATTTAGTTAATGCACACTAGTCCATGGGGGAAAATATTTACATAAATTCACGGCATACATCCAGAGTAGGAAACACCTCATCATATATTCACTTGAGATAACAAAACTGTCCAGCTCAAAAGAAGCACCTACCCTCCCATGTGGTGGCTTTAAAGCAGAGGACAACATAAAAAAAAAAAGAATGGCCTAAAATATGTAATGTCTCTACTTTAACTCAGGAACTTTGTTTGTGTACTTTATTTATCCTTTGTCCACCAATTTTGACAGATAGATCAAATTTAAATCTGCCAATTAAGCAGATGCAGTTTCAGTTAGAACAGTGCACAAAGAGCAATCATTAATTAATTAATTTACCAATTCATTAAAATCTGGCTACTAGGGACAGTATGGAGGTGGCAGCCAAAAGAAGACTTCAGGAACCCTGCACATGGCTAACGTCAGCAAAGCGGACCAAGGAAGCTACATCTGTGTCACTTACAATCCTCTGCTAAATACAAGCAAAGAAAGTCATGCAGCAACACTCACCGTGTTTGGTAGAGTATCAAAATAACGCGGTATCTGCAATCCACTCTTTTTAATTTGTGACAGATGCAATCTCAGTCTTTCTTTCTTTTGCACAGGCAATAAAGAAAAACTAAAGATTGCAAAGGGGCCCCAGAACCTCACTGTAGGTGTAAAAATGGAAGCTACACTTCAATGCTTTGTTGAAGGATTTCCTCCTCCAACAGTTCAATGGTTTAAAGATGGACATCCCTTGCAAAATACATCCAGATGGGATTTGCAGAAGGATGGACAACTGCTGATTTTTCAGTGAGGAATTTATATGTCAAGTTGGGGGTAAACTAGTGGAAAATAGTGTTTTTTGTGTGTAGCACCCATTTTTTTTGACTGTCACACAGTGTTAAATAAGCATAGCGTTCAATAGTGGAGCTGTTTGTTTAAATGATTAAAATCTGATTTAAATTTTTCTTCCTAGGAAGGTTTTGCTAGAAGATGAAGGGTTGTATTTGTGTGAAGCTCACAATGGAAAGGAGAAGGTCACATCCGAGTCAGCCTACCTTCGTCCTGCAGGTACTTCCTGTTCAGAAACCTCTAGCTTTGCTCCAGGTTGAAGCTGCTCTTTAAGCTTTTATCTTTTCATTTCCTCTCCATCAGAAACGGATTGGTTCTTTACTCTTGAACCTGGCAACAGAACAGCCAGGGAGGGTGAATCTTTGACTCTTCCCTGTCGTTCTCCTAACAGCAGCTCTCAAACACAAGTCAGCTGGTATAAAAACAGCAGACCATTGCAAAAGGCACCACACTATACTGTGGATCCCAGTGGACAACTACTATTCCACAGGTGTTTATCTGCCTGCAGTTGCTCTAGTTCTCTCTTGACTACTTTCTGTGTTCATAATGTGCAGTAAATTAATGTTTGTGTTTTTTTGTCTAAACTAATTTTGTTAGTTGAAGCAATACATATTTTAAATGTTTTTTCTCTGTGATTCAGTCTTCAGGAGACAGACAGAGGGGTGTATTCCTGCAGGGTCTCTAACATCTTTCTTAAAAGGATGGTTTCCTCCCAAAAAATTGTCTTGGATGTTCTTGGTAAGAAATTTGTCTTTCTTCCAAGCAAAACATATGCAACGTGTCCTATTATGATTAAGAGCTATTAATGAGCTTGGTCTTCAAAACATTGTTTTATTTGGTAAAGTCTGAATAATGGTAAAGTTAGTTGTTGTAATAATGTAATATTATACAAAAGGTTCTTCCATGTTTGATTTCCACATTTGGAAGTTTTTGATTTGGTTTAAATGTGATGAGAACAAAAATGTCTGTCCTAAATAATCATATCAACTTGTGAAAAATTAAAATCTGGGTGCCCCTCACATTTAGTTTATATTTAGAGTATGTAATGTATATTACAGAGTAAGTATGTAATATTAAAACAAAACAAAAGTTCAATTATTCTTCTCAAACTAACAAAAAAAAAGGTTGTAGGCAGCCTGTAGTTCTGTCTTGAACCAGTAGGAGTTCTCTCATACTATGTTTTCCCAACTTCCAGTGCTCTACAGTTAACTTGCTCCCATTTATTCAGCTCCCCCATCCGTGACTATCTGGCCAGTTTTGGTGAAATCTCTTGTTGGGTCCGAGGTGGTAATCCACTGCCAGGTGTCAGGACACCCTGCCCCATTCATGAGATGGTCAAAACAGGGTCGCTCTGTCCAGACTGGAGGCAAGATTATCACGGGGTGAGTTTAGCATGAAGAATTGGTAAACTAGAAATCCCAGCAGTGTTTACATGCAGGTGATAAAGTATTTCCTTGACTGGCAGGTTAAAAAACACTACTCTGCACATATCATCTGTCAGAGTCTATGATGAAGGACTCTACACATGCTTTGCCTCTAATCAACTAGGACATGATGAGAAGACTGTGACTCTGCGAGTTGTTGGTAAAACTCTAGGAATAGTGGATTGTGGATTTTCTAACGTCCATATATATTTAGATGTGAGAAAAAATCCTAAATTGTACCTGTGTTTAAAGGTCAAGGGTCGCTGAGGTGACAAAAACAATTTTGAGTTTTAATAATTAGTGGAAGATACTGAAATCGATAAAATGGCAACATTTTTGCAGATGCCTAGTTTTGGTTGATTAATGCTTGCACATTTTCCATACATCATATAAACTTAATTTCAATTCTCAAATCTCAATATCTTCTACATATTCTGAAACATGAACTTCTGACATATTTAACTGAAAGTTTGTGTATAGACAACCAAAGATTTCAAAAATAACTTTTGCACACCTCTTTACTCATTTTTACATATATTCTTATTATTGTGAATACATAAACTATTCACAGTTATTCTGTCAAGTATTCATGTAGCACTTTTATGCAGCTGCTTCATAGCAACCTCTTTGAATGAGTGGCCTTATGTAGATGAAAGAAGTTCTCATTAAAATATGTTATACACTGACCAAATTGAAATTAGGAAGGAAAGTTGGAATTGTTAAAGCATTATAGGGATCAAATATTGGATGATAAGCCCAATAGTTCACAATACTCAAATAACTTCTGAATGTTTGGAATATGATCATGAATTCATAAAATTTGAAAAATAATTAATAAATATGAATTAATTCTAAGTTCTAAGTAAGAATGCATTATAACTTTAGTATATGTGTCTGCAAATGTAAGAAGTTTGTATACATTTTTAAAAATCTGCAATACATTCTGGATGCACTATAAACATTATCAAAATGAGCAAGCACCTTAAATTCTGGCAACTTTCATTCTGTTCTCCCGACTTCATACTGCACATATAAGCCTGTTCTGTTGAGGCAGGACCATCCCAAAAGTCTTTGCTCAGCAGTCAGAGACCAAGAAGAACATTACTACACAGCTTTGTGTTTTGTAGTTCTCAAGTTAGGACACAGTGACCACAAGGGGGTGACACCAAACTTCAGATGCTGTCAAAGCTAAACAAAATAAATGCCAAATCATAATTATATAGCAAAACCCTCCCACAATTCAACAGCAATCGTAGCAATTGTTTACTTTACAGTTTTATTAATTAAAATGATTTTAAATACAATTTTGTTTAGATTTTTATAAAAATTTAATAAATTCTTCGTAATTGGCAGATATAATTATTTGAATAGCTAATTATGTAATATTATATAAAACAAATGTAATACGTGAGTCTGAGTCAAATGTAATACTTAACAATGCAGCACTTCATATAACATTTTGTTCCACTACTGTTAAACTTAATGTGATGATTTTGTTGCCCTGAAATGTTCAATATTCATTACCTGATTCTAGACTGTTTCTAGAAAGTTTGATGTTACCTTGTGGGTGTATTTTGAATGAATTTTTCTAATGTTCTGATTTACAGCTGATTCAGATGTCTCGCCTCTGAGTAAACAAATCAAACACGCTGTGAGTACCCAACTATGATCTACAGTAGCATACCATTAATTATGGCTTGGGAAATTTTTTATCAAACCATCAAAAATAGTATAGCAGCCACCTACTCCATCTACTGACGGCTCAATAATGTTCAGTTTTTCCATTTGAGTTATTGTGTTCATCCTGATTAAGTATTTACAAAACGTTGGATTATGTTTATTGAATATAAATGTTTTAATTGGATTTGCATTGAATGATGAACTACTGCACTTACGAAATATAAATGTGGTTGTTGATAATAACAAATAATGGCAATTTTCCGGCTTAATTTCTTCCAAAGTTGCAATACTGGGACCAGACTGGGCCATGCTTTTGTGTTTATTCTGTATAGAGTTATTTAACGTACAAATGACTGTCCTTAAAATGCATGAATATGTTACCTACTGGGAGTATCAGGAATAACAGCAGCATAAAACATGTTTTGGGGCACATGGTCGAGAAAATTGGCCTTTGGATCAAGAAATTGCCTTGCTGCATGTGCAGCTTCTCCATATAGTTTTTGGGATTCGCTACACTCTAAATATCCACCCATCAGAACATTTGCAATGTTTGATTGACACATCACGAGTCTAGGTTTATTTGAGTTTCACCAACCTTACAGGTTCCAAAGAGTGCACAGGAGGGATTTACTGATTCCATTCTCCATGGCTCAAAGCTTCTGACTAATAAAGAAAAAAACAAAAACCTCCAACAACCCACTGAGAAAACCTGGATGTCCCGTAAGTGCTTCCATCTTGTTTTTTGGCAGTTGAAAAAAACTGAACTCTAATTTATTTTCTTCCAGGCTCAATTGCTTTTAAAGATGAGCCCCCAGACGTTTTGAACAATGATTCTTTATCAAAACATACAGAGTTGCTATCTCTGAATCCCTATAGCATAAGCGAGAATGAGAACAACAATGAACTTCTTGAAATCCAAACATCATCTATTGTCCCCGACAACACCACAGCATTTTCCCAACACACTTTTCTACAGGACACGCAGCCAACAATGGGGCAGGTCACCAAACCTCCAGTGATGAATCCAGTGACAAAAGATTTATCTAATAACACCCAGGTAAAAACCTCTAGAATTTCAACAAATGGTGGCCAATTCTTTGAAAGCCAAACCCAGACGACAGATTTAACTAAACTGATGGATGTTGAGAATGTCACCCACGCAATTCCCGAGGGACAGCATCAGAATCTGAGTCAACCAATGACAAACAATACAGAACTTGTGGAGACACCCAGGAAAAACACCTCACAGGCCCCAATGAGGACCACTGACAGTAAAAACAGGTAAACTTCATATTAGCTTCCTCCTGACTAAACTTATTGCAAGATGAGCTACCTAGAAATGGAAGATAACGACACTCTTAAAAAACAGTTCTTCAGTGGTTCTTTGAAGGTTTGAGGGTGCTATATAGCACCTTTTCACTTTACAGAACCCCTTAAGCTCTTTGTCGTGTTGTGAGGAGGTTCTGCAGTAGCACTTTTTTGGGATAAAAAAGAAATTGTTATGGCCTTTTTGATACTTCTAATGTAGTTCTTTGTTGGTTTTAACGTGCTATACAAATGTTGATCATATGTATCATGCCAAAGTTGATATATTTCAAACTTTTGATGGTTGGTTGTAAATATCCCTTTTGGTTCTAGATAGCACCTTTGAATATTAGAGCCAACTAGCACCTTTGAAGATAAGTGTTAAATGGTCCATGATTAGGAGCCAAAGAACCAGATTTTTATTTAGAACCTTTTTGTTAGAGTGAAGGTAATTAAGTGTTATGATATAGTGCCAAAGAATACAGATCATAATATTTAAATGATCTTAATAGCTATTTTTGAGATGCACGGTTATACTTCACAGTATACAAAGTTTTTAACGTCCCTGTATAGTGCCATTGGAGCAAGCTTTAAGGGTTAACTTAAACTATTTAACTATTTTTAACCAACAATTAAACAAGTAAATAATTGTAATAATTTAAATGAAAAAGTTTTGAGACCACAAAGCTATGAAGGCTAGGGTCTAGTTTGGTTTGTATGAGCATCCATCCACTAGAGGGCAGTGTTCTTGTTTGCATGTGATGTAGAGATCTAATTTTAGAATCCTTCTCATTTAAATGTAAGTAATTGTCTCCGAGTAAACATTACATAAAATAAGAAAACAAAGAAGTTTCAGAAGTGACTAGAATCACAATCCTAGAAGCAAAAACACTTCAGCCAATATATCTCTTACACACATTGTTTTTTGTGGTTCTTAAAACCTGGAAATATCCTGAAATATTTTGCTAGGATTTCATAAATGTAGCGTACACTGAGTATTCATCTTCGGCAGTCGATTTGAATCCTCTGTATTGGAGACAAGACAAAAAACACCCCTTCAGATGTAGCTAATTTGTATTTTTGGATTATGGTGGTAAACATCTTGCTCTCCTGATACAAACACTGGGTGAACATACAAGATCCTCTCAGTTATCTAACCAGCAGTATTCTGTCTTAAGGCTGTGAGGTCCTGCATTACTGTATTTACTGTACTATCAGTTAAAAATTGTGATTCTGAAACCCCAAGGATTGTGATTAAATGAAGTAAAATAAAAATAATAGAAACATGATTAAAGTAAAAAACAATTAAAAGTAGTTTTTTTATTCTAGAGAAAAGGAGAAATCCCAAACATGGTTTCCTGTGATTGAGAAACATGACATTCCCATTGTGGTTGGAGTAGGCGTTTCCTTGGCGTTCATCTTTATTACCATGGCCTTTTACTCTCTGGTGCAGAAAAACGATCCAGTGGCCATACCGACAGGTCGGGCAGGTAAGAAATTGTGAAATATCTTGTTAGATTGTGATTTGTGTTGAATTCATCCAAAGTAAACTATACATCTTTCTCCTCAAAGCTCTGAGAAGTGTAGGCGGACCCTGCAGGCAAGGGGAGCGGCTTCCTATGGAAAGGACATATGATAACAAGTTAGTCTCACTGAACATTTGTGGTTTGGATAAAACTGTAAAATGAAACTTATTTATCCATTCCAGGGCTTTTGAAGATGATAACTGTATGGCTGTTATTGAGCAAAGCCCCAACACCTCAGATACAAGAGCTGTGCCATCCGAAAACATCCAGTCTCTCCTAATAATGATGGAACCTGCACCAGATGATGTTTCTAATGGTGTTCAGTCGCCCCAGGAGCTTCCGGTGACAGTGGAAACGCATCCGGAGCCCAGAGAAGAGGACCAGGTCTTTTCTTTAATTCAATGTTGCAGAATTAATGAAACTAAAAAAACCCTATAGGGATCCTGAAGGTTCATTATGTGGTTTGGAAAGTCTCCAACAACAGGTTGACGCACATCATTGTTATATAATAAGAATTTGTTTTTATATGATTTGAGAGATATCCATAATTGAATGCTATAGTAAACAGTCTGGTTGCTATGGTAGGGATCGGTGACATGATATAATGTTGCCAATATTAGTAACATAAACCAACCCCCAGGTCCCTATACTTTTCCAAAGCGAAGATAGATTTCAGAAATGTGTTTGCTAAGGTAAACAGTTTGGTTGCTAGGGAGCTGTCAGAGTTGTCATCACAACATTTGTTGTTCGAAGCAAAAGACGAAAAACATTATGTTGCCTTGTAAAATAATGATAATATCATGAGATTTTGTCCTTTATGATAGTATTGAGGAAGGTAAGCTCAGTGATGTTTATCTACAGTGCATGGAGGACTGGAAGAGCAGAGTGTCAGAGCCCTGCCAGGACCTTCCATCTCCAGTCTCTGCTCAGGAGGAGGCTTTGCGATCATCTTTGAGCCTGCAGACACCAGAGCCCCCTACAGGCCCTGTGCGGCACAGTATCAGCATCAGCCATGGACAAGCTCCCCTCCTGCTATCCCATAGTGTAACACTGGGCTCTACCTCTGTGGCCGTAGATGTGCACCTGTACCCATCATCAACTCCCTCAGCAGCAGCCATGCCTCATCTTACAGGCCCTGTCTTTGGAGCACCAGGACAGAACCCCAACTAAACACCCCCTTTCACCAGCCATTGTAAAAATGCAAGATCTTTAAATTCTTATTTCTAAGTGCTAGAATTTTCTTCCCTTTTGATGCAGGTTAATGTTTTCTGACATAAGGCTTTCAACGCAGTAAAATCCTAAGAGTTTAATTAACTCTACTCAGAGTGTATTTGGTCCCACTCTATATAGAGTTAAACCAACTCTGAAGGAGAGTTATTTAAATAAGTCTATTTGAACTAAACAGTCTATTTTTGTCTGTTTTTACTCTTTCTGGAGTGGACTTGGTCCCTCTCTGAATAGTTAATATTTAGTTTGCATTTTTCATGCAGATTTGGAAAAACATGAAGAAAATAGATTATTAAATTACTCTTTCTCAGAGTCGGTTTAACTCTATATAGAGTGGGACCAAATACACTCCGAGTAGAGTTAATTTAACTCTTAGGATTTTACTGTGAACTAACGTGAAGAGGCAAGGCCCTTGAATCACTTTCAACAGGTTACGCATTTCTCGTGTACACAGTTAACTAAAACATTTTATTTTGTCTGTATCCTGTAGCGAGTTTGCCAAGGAGTCCAGATACAGTTCATAATTATTCAGGTACTGTCTTATACTGCCAAGGAGTTTTCAAACAGGAATAATTGTTATTAAATGTATATATTTTTTAAGAAATTAGTAGCAGGCTTTGAACTGATGGGTTTAAAATTATCTATCTATAGATGCTGTATAAATGCAATGAGAAACTTTCCACTTGACTGTTACTTCATCTTGTGCCAAAGGTTTTAATTCACTTATTGTGAGAGAGTTTTATCAGTAATAGAAACTCACCGGTCGCTTTATTTGTTACACCTGTCCAACTGCTTTATAAGGCACATTTCTAATCAGCCAATCACATGGCAGCAACTCAATGCTTTAGGTATATAGACATGGTAGAGACAATCTGCTGTAGTTCAAACCATGCATCGGAATGGTGAAGAAAGGTGATTGAACGTAGCATGGTTGTTGGTGCCAGATGGGCTGATCTGAGTATTTCAATAACTGATGATCTACTGGCATGTTCATGCGCAACCATCTGTAGGATTTACAGAGAAAGGTCATAAAAAGATCAAATGTTCAGTGAGCGGCAGTCCTGTGAGAGGAAATACCTTGTTGACAGTTTGGAACTGACAGAAAGGAATAGTAACTCAGATAACCACTTGTTACAATCGAGGTATTACAAACTTGGTTGGATGGGCTACAGCAGCAGAAGACCACACCGGGTGCCACTCCGGTCAGCTAAGAACAGGAAACTGAGGCTACAATTTGCACAGGCTCACCAAAATTGCGCAATAGGAGATTGGGAAAATGTTGCCTTGTCTGATGCGTCTCGATTTCTGCTACGACATTCAGAGGATGGGGTAAGAATTTAGTTTATACAACATGACCTGTACAGCTCAATAACACAGTACCGGCATCTCATTGAAAGTCAAATGATTGTATCTTGATTTCTTGTCATTGTTCACAATATAATAAATGTTTCCAGAACATAACCACACATTTAATATGTTATTATACCACTCTGCATGGCATCTTTAAAAATGTCATGTACGGCTTTAGGAATAGCTTAATAGCATAACAAACATCATCTACAGCATCCTGGACAAGCAATTTGATTTTCAACTCAAATGAATAGAATAGTTTTGTATTATTTTCTATTATAAATGGTATGTTGGGACTTACTGTGCATGTTTTGACCTGTTAATAGCCGGAGTATGCACCTAGTTAACCATCTGAATGAGGTTGATAACTGATAATACCACAGAAGGGCTTTAAAGGATTTATTTGACTTTTTCTAGCTATTTATTTTTAGTCAGGGCTGTAAAATGCTATTTATTCAAAGTATAGTTGTTATCTGTTAATGTCTAAAGAAGTCACTTTGAATAAAGTCATCTACAGCCACTGACTATGTAAATGTAATGTAATCCTAATGTAATAAAAAAAAAAACCCAATGTAATCCTATTGTTCTGAAATCGAACAGGATAGTACATCACAAACACAAATGTTCTTCTATGAGTTATGATTAATATTTTCAGGAACAACTACTAGTCCTTGCACTTAATCCAAATATCAAATGACACTTGTTTTATTTTGAGCAAACATGAAATATAATAAAGAAATTGTATTATATTTGACTTTTATTAGTCATTAACAAAAAATATCATGAGGGTGTATTTATTTTGCTGTTTCAAAGCATATTTTGAAATAACTTTTGTTTGTCTTTAGCTTGTATTAAAATCTTCATTGAATTTATGCATGCATTGAAGAGCACAGATAAAACTACAGTGATTCAAGTGACATGAAACTATGATAAAAAATTTATTCAAGCAGAAAAATACAATCAGGACCCAATTATGCATTAAAACAAATCATTTATTAGCATTTAACAATGAACATAACATTATTAACTAAAGATAAATGCATATGTGACCCGTCGAATACTGGCCTTCATCTATAGGGTGTTTGAGCATAATATAAACTCTTTGCTCGGATAAACATGGCAAAACTGGAAAAGCTACTTGGTGTTAAGAGTAGGGTCAAAAAGCAGTTTTTCATTTGTTGAAACACAATGAGTTTGTTTCAAAAATACATTTTTGCTTGTTTTTACACTCTTATTATGTAAACATAGTCTCACTCATTCAAAATTGATATGTTGTTTTAAAAATCACAAAAATGTGATTTAAAAAAATGCTGGCAATTAATAAAGGCAACAAATGCCCATATTCACAAAAAACAAGGAATACTGAAACGGTGGAGACTCGTCAATCATTCATCTATTTAATTAATCTATTTAATGACCTTATTAAATTAATTAAGATCCTTCTACTTCCAGTGACTTAATCTAACAAAACTTCCTCAATTCCATTGACCATCTTGGCTTTCCGTAAACTACGGTCAGCCAATAGAACAGTTTGTGTTGAACTGTTGACCACTTCAAGAACTCTCCTGAGCCTTACATCCTCATTTGACAGCCCTCATTCTTAAGGATTAAACGACATGTTGAAGCACGCTGGTGAGATTGGATTTCATGCTGCTTGAGATGTGGTTTAAGGGGGTAGAGTATTGTTTCTAAGAACCTCTGATCACAAAACCTCCATTGTTTGCCTCCCTGTGAAATTGAGCTAAATTCTCAAATTTAGATATAAAGAAAAGAAACATAGATATAAAGAAAAGAAACAATCCACAAAGAAAGTGGATTCAAATGAATAAAAGCAGTGATCTAACACAGTAGGTGCCAATTAACCCCAAAATTAACATTTTAACAGAAACATACTAGCCATTGTGATTTAAATATTAATAACTTTTCTTTCTGTGAACATGTTTGATTATATTTGATTTGATTATATACAGTACATCCCCAAAGTAATCAGAGAGCTGTAGTTGTTCCACATTTCTTTATATTACAGCTTCAACTGGAAATGAATCGAATTCCCTATAACATTTTTTTGTTTGCTAAATTCTTAAAACAAACAAAGAAAATAATAAACTATTAAGTATTCACAGACTTTCCCATGAAGCTCAATATTGACCTCAGGTGTTTTCTGTTTTGCAGTGGTCATAATTAAGTTGTTTCTGCAGCTTAACTGAAGTTCTACAACTGCCAGTGCATGTAAGAGCACAAACTAAGCGTAAGGATTTGTTTACAGACCCCTTAGGCAGTTAGTACAGCCTTCTTCTAAAGGCTAGTTTGGCTTGAGGGAACAATGGATGCATCTAACCTTGGGTGAAAGTTACCCAGGGACAACTCTGTAGATGTTATTTAGACAGCCCGAGAGATACTACAATGAGGTGGACCAAAAGTGTTTTCTGTCTGTTACTGATATTTATAAATCTGTCTTTTATGCCAACATGTTAAAAAATAACACAAAATAATGATAAAGTAGTGGTGAGATGACATTTATAACCAGCTTCTATTCATTGACACAATTGGTGCCTTCTGTGTTGTCCTATGACAAAAAAAAAAAAAAATCATAGAGAGCCGAGAGCTTATGAAAACTGAATCAAACCTTGGTTTCCAGCAGTGACTGCTATTATTCAAGTCATTGTGGTCCAGTGTTTATCAATTGAGTTAATCCTTTAATTAATCCACTCAAATGTAAATGTACCTACAAATGAAGGGTCACATAACAGCAATGACTTGAAAATGTAAATTCAGGGAATGTGTCAGCAAAGCATCGCAAACAGGCAGTGAATGCTTATATACATGTGATTTCATCGTTTTTATACATAAAGAAACGTGTGTAGAAATTGAGACGGGGGTTTCATTCATTTCCAATTAAAGTTCTGACACGAAAAATGTAAAAACTGCAGAGCTGCTGTGCATTATACATTATGTCTCTTAACAATAATAGACTAGGTGCACAAGATTGAAACATCCAGAGACTTCAGTGCACCCTTCAGTATTTCTGGTATATCATCTAGTTTGTTGTCTCTAGGAATAGTATCATAAGGTATGGATACATCAGGTCTAACATCACCAGAGTTGAACAGCCAGATCTGCAGGACATTTACATCCATGAGCCAGTAAATGAAAAACCACCAAGCAAGCCGTGAACGTTTAGTGGCTATCTTCAGGAACAATACCAACTCGGAACTGAAGACTGCCAGTAAGAGCTTTTTACACCAGGCCTTGCAGTCTCTGGACATTAAGATGAAACATCTTATTTCATGACTAATTATTTATATTTTTTTTACATTTTCGCACTTTTATGGAGTCTGGAGTTATTGAAATAGAATTTCACTACCCACATAGCAATTTGTATCTGGCCCAGTGAAAATAACTGGACCAATTCTAGACTCCAAACTTGTGTGAAATATTGTTTTCCAGTGCTATATGTATGCCAGATGTGACAGACAAATGCAAAACTTGGCTCAAACGTTCAATTGTAGACATGAACTGATTTTGTAAAGAGATTTTTTTATGTGTGCATATGAGGATATTAAGAAAGTGAGAACATAAAGGATGCAAATCTTTTGTGATTTTAAGCAAATCATTTAATTTTAAAACTGAAATTTCACATCCATTGTACTTGCACTTGTACCAGTATTGGCAAGTACTCAAATGTAAGTACCTAAACTTGTACTCTGTATTGGCAAGCTCTGAATTGTAAGTACTTTTACTTTGGTATCAGCAAGAACTCAACTGTGAGTACTTGTAGTTGGTGTTCGCTAGTTCTCAACTGTAAGTACTTATACTCAGTATCAGCAAATACTCAACTGTAAGTACTTATACTCAGTATCAGCAAATACTCAACTGTAAGTACTTATACTCAGTATCAGCAAATACTCAACTGTAAGTACTTATACTCAGTATCAGCAAATACTCAACTGTAAGTACTTATACTCAGTATCAGCAAATACTCAACTGTAAGTACTCGTCCTTGATATCATCAAGTACTCAACTGTAAGTACACTCAGCATTGGCTAGTACTCAACTGCATTTGTAGTCTGTATTGGGAAGTACTCAACTATATTGTACTTTTACTCTGTGTTGGCAAGTACTTGACTGTAAGTACTTGTACTCAGTATCAGCAAGTACTCAAATGGAACTTGTAAATATAGTATCTGTGCATCCATAATTCATTCATTTTCCTACCCACTTATTCCCTTTCGCGGTCACGGGGGTGATCTCCAGCTCACATCGGGCGAGAGTGGGGGTACACCTTGGACAGGTGCATCTCTAATATTTACGTCAAATGTATAAACATCATCTCATGCAAATAGTCCATAAGAAGCCCTAAAGATGTTTTTTGGTAATATAACCCTTGCAAACCAGGTGTAGAAAACACACAAAAAATATAAGAGACAATGGACACTATTTGAAATTCAGGCAGAACATATAATTAAGTGAGAAGCAAACCTTCACTTTTCCTTATCAACAGTCTTTCATAATCCAGATTCTTTGCCATCTGATTCCATGAGAAACTATTCTCAGTAACGTTGATATTCAAATGCATCTTTCACTCATTGATGAATTCATTTTAAGGACTCAAAGTTGTGTAATCAGAAATCAAATTTCTGCTCAGTGTTTTTATTCCAGACACAGCTTATGCTAAAGTTCACTGTGAGGTGAGCTCTGTTGTTTATAATCTGCTGGAGGTCTATGGAAGGAAACGTACGGACACCATTTTGTATTGAGGCAAACAAGCTTCTTTAAAGAAGCAGAGTTTACAATTTCAAAGCCAATCCTCCCTCCGAATGTACTAGGCTTCCAATACTCCGGAGAGCAAATAGGATTTCCCATGAGGCCTTTTAGGGAAAATGGGGCTCCCATTTCAACCATGCTTTGACCAAAAATTGCTCCAGGTCTTGTTTTCTCGAGCATTAGAGCAGGGTAAAACTCCATTGCATCAATATGACCGTAGAGTTCCTCTAGTTCTTTAGACATCTTCTCCTCTCCTGGAAAAAATGGCAAGCGTTAAAACCTTTTAACACAAACAGGAAATCTTATCATCGATGAGATCAAATTACTCCATTCCACTGACAACTCAACACTGGTTTATAAAATCAGACATGAAATGTGGACATGCTGTGATGCTAACATATATTAATTCCCAATCACATTAGCAATAATAATAATAATAAAAATTTGCTACATTCAAATTTGATGCCTGCTGCAAGTCTCAAATTTTAAATTTGAAAAGGATTTGTTGAGATAATACCTATCTTCAATAATGCTGTCATATATTGAGTTTTTAACTGAAGACCAACAGAGGAGAAAAGGAGGTCTATAACTAGACGTTTTGCAGTGTGCCAAGGTTTTTGTTCGTGCCACTCGTAAAAGCAAAAAAACAAAGCAGTGAAAAACCAAAAACAACTAATAAAGGTGCTTTTTGGCCTGCTTTCGGTCTGAGCTAGAGTTTGATTTCCCTTTTAGTACAGTTCATTTAGACAGGTGTGAAAACAGCAACTGAACTCTAGATTGAACCAAAAGCAGACTTAAAAAGCAGTCCGAGACCTGCTCCATGAGGAGGTCTTGGAGTGGTTCTAAACGAACTCTAGAGCTGATCTTTGTGGTGAGAACACTATCTAATAACAGATGACACTAGATGTCTTCAATCTGTTGATGAAATTGTCCTAAATATTTTGAAAACTACAACAAGCATCAAATCTGACGTTTTGTGAAACAAATAGTGAAATTATTTCTTTGTTGTTTCATCGATGCTATAATTTTACGCTAAAATAATTTCAAAGCTTTTAACCAAACATTTCAGGAATCTACTTGTAGCTGTCTCCTTGAACCAGTTACAGCTTTAGAATTCAGTGTTGCAAACCTACCAGTCAACTCTGCAAAAGAAGAGTATGGTTTGAGGTTGAATTTCTTGCGGTACTCGTTGAAAGGCTGAAGGCGAAGCTCTCTGGATTCAACAATGACCCCTTCAGCTACTCTGGACACCACTGGGTGAATGTTATTCCCACCTCCAATCTGACATAAGAGAGATTTCATTTGGAAGTAAAACAAGTTGACAAATTGATGAGTTAGCTTGTCCTGCGTTTTCAGCATTTCTTAATAAACAAGTGAGAGATATTGTGAAATAATTACAAATTTATCTTGCAATTGTCCCACCAGCACAAATATGTAAAAATATTCTTTTTGAATCTGTGAGAGAATTTTATTTTAAGAATTTTAAGTTAATTCTAAATAAGTTTACCTTGTTTGGCTAAAGAGAAAAGATCTAATACATCACCCTGTGACCCAGAATTACATTTTAAATAATTTATTTAGAAATTCCTTGTCAATAAAATGCTTCCTTCTTTAACTGGAATGGTAATGAATTGTGCAGCAATATTTTATTTTCTGACAAAACAAACCTCAAACTTGCAAACCACTGACCTAAAGGGTGCCAAAGCAATGTTCTGAATTGTTAAGGGATCTAAATGTGGAGCCATTTTTGCATAATTTGCTGTGATGTAAATGGTTTACCATTTTGTAACTGAGACCACAGTCCTATTTGAGTTTCCCTAAACATGCCAAACCAGAGCTGCAGTGATATTGCTAATGTTGTTTCCTGCTGAGCTTAAACTCTTTCACCAATTCTGACAAATCGAAAATAATCCAAATAATCCACATGAGCTCTGATTTTCAACGAACACCTCCACCGAGCCAAAGATGTTCAAAAGACATTGATTTACAATATTTAAAAAATCTGCAGATTTTTGAGAGGTTTGTGGGAGAGAAAGAGCAACAAAATTCTTATAAATAACTAAATTTGTATACAGATATAGTCACTAAACCTTTTGACAAAAAGTAAAAAAAAACTAACATTTGTTCAAATATTGAGTGTTTTATGTGCACTCAAACGAAATAGTCTTGGAATATCGACATGTTCATAACATTTCTGTTTTTTACATTTAGAAATGCTTAACAAGACATGGCTTCTGCCTACATAGTTGTCTTGAAGGGGTGTGGCTTAACATGTGCATGAGGCAGAAAATCAAAGCTTTAATTCAGATTAGATTCAGATCCAATATTTATTCTCTTTTTTATTATTTTAGTGCATTAAAGACTTTAACATGGTTAAATCAACTTAAGATTTGAACCATTTTGAACACTCTGTAAACTTGCTGTTCTAAAAGACCTTTGAGATGACCCTTCTGAAACTTTTGAAGTTATTTTACATGAAACTGAACTCACACGCTTGAATTATTTTATCGTATTGCTTTTTTTATCTAAAGCATAATCATTTGCTAAACTACGAACATGAGACAAAATGATGAACATACATTTTGCTGAAGGAACATCTCTTTCTGTTTGAATGTCTATAACACAACTCATTGGCAATAAACTCTTTATAGCAATGTCAAAAACAGATTGGGCTTCCTGAGAGGCCAGTCTAAGCTCAGGGGTCACTGCAGCTACATTTTACACAGTATTCAGAACAGAATCTGACTGTTACCTGGCCTGCGGGTTGTGTTGAGAAGGCCTCCACCAGTTTCTCCACGCCGTAGTGGGTGAGGATGGAGGTGTTGAAAATGAACTGTGGGTATTCAATGTTTTCTCCATCAATGTTAAAGCTGTTGGGCATAAGCGGATGCCAGTGGTACAGCTGATTAAACTCCACAGCGATGCGGTTCTGGTACTGGAAGTGTGAGGTGAAGAGCAGAGTGGGGTCGAACCGTAGCTTCAATCGGTAACCGCTCAGATGCTGCACGTAATCCTCGATTACTATTCGAATCGTCTCACCTGGAACACAGTCACCATTTGTTACAAACCCAATGTTTTGTAATTGTTTATATTATATTTATGTAATGTGTCGCATTATTCTATGTTTATGTGCGTGTTGAGAGTGAGTGACATTTCGCTGCTCCAATCAGAGTCTGGGGGCGGACTGTTTAACATGCGCGTCTGCTCCGGTCCTCTCTCTCTCTGAGTTCGTGGCCGTCCGACCGCTTCTATCATTGGCGCACAATCACTGTGTCTCGTCCCGATCGTATAGTTCGGTGCAGTTATCTCTCTCTCTGAGAAAACAAGTTTGATCCCCGTGCTTTCTGAGTGCAGCGTCTCTCCTGTAGCGCTGTTTCCCGTTGGCACTCGTTTCCACAGTCATCTTCCCCAAAAACTCTCAGGTTTGGTTAAGCACTCTAGTTTTCCTTTAGCATTTAAATATTATTTCGCGTTCGATCACCACGGCACTGTATATTTTGTTCCCCTGCTTACCTTTTAGTTTGACCTTGCCCTATATAGTTAGCTTTGTTTTAATTTGGAACTCTTGGGGTGGGTTTGGTGGGTGTGTAGTGATTGCGGTGTGCGTGCGTGTGTGTGCGTGAACGTGTATGCTATTTAGAGTGTTTATGGTTGCAGATGTTTGCTTCTTTGGCTGTACCTGTTTTCATTTGACTCTGCATTGACCTGTGTTTTGAATGGCATTTTGTTTGGAGAATTTTTGTGTTGGAAAATAAACTTATTTATTTATCTTTAGTTGGAGTTAATAAACAGTGATATTTTGAGTTACCTGATTTTGTCTGTGGAATTGTTTAATTTGCTTGAACTAGCATCCCAGCACTATTTTATACTTCCTCAATGTACGCTCCCATAGCTCACTACATCTTGCAGGCTAGGGGTCGTAACACATTTTACAATAGAAAAATACAAGCACCACTTTATTTATTTGTACATTTTTACCGCAGTAATGAAAGAGAGTTTAGATAAACGGCCCAAGACACCATCTTTAACCAGTTAGTTATCTGAGTTGTCATAACCGTGAATGTATTCTTTTTATGTATTTTATGTATTTGACTGTATTTTGAAATAAATTCCTATTCTATTAAAAAAACAATGTAACAGTCATTGCATAAAAAATAGACCGTTACCTATAATGATGAGTCTGCTGGTTTGAAACAGCTGCTCATCTTCCCAGGTTGGATGCGCTTGTTTCAGAATGTCACACACACGGTTGTGCTCACGCAGCCACAAGGTGGCGTACATACTGAGCCCCGGCAAAAGCCCAAACACCTCCTGCCCTATGGCCAACTGTTGATGCTCTGGGGTGGTAGGAGGGTAGCTCATTTTCACCTGCGCATCCAACACTGAAGGCGGGTATATTTCTCCTTTCAGAACCTTCATCAAGGCCAAACAGAAAAGGCACAGTGAACACAGACATGAGAATAAATATCTCAAAATGACTGAACAGATGCTATTCTATTTCATCTTCATGTAAGTATCTCAAAAAGATGACAAAGCATGAACGACACGCAACAAGCGAAACAAGTGCAATGCTATAAATCAGCACAACTCACTGTTTATCAGAGCCAATAGAAATGTTTAGTGACTGGACAGATCCTCTGTTGATTTAACTTTATGAAAACTTTTTAAATGTGAAATTACATTGCAAACGTTAGCCTCAGTGAGCATTTTGAAATGTAGGGGTTTAAGTTCTTGAAGACAGATGATCCACCCCTCCTGACTAGACATCGACAGCAATTAGACTAAACAATATCTCAAGACAAGTGTCTTAAGTGATATCATTCAGTCGTAACTAAAACCACATGTCGTGACTGCAACATCGACCCAGCAGACTCTGAGACGGAGGAATGCACACAGCTGGGGAATAGAGCAAGAAAAACCCCACAATATGCCTGAATGAAAGGAAACACTGTGGGTTCCTACAATAAATAAATATTTATTTCCTGTGGCTCAGTCAGTTTTTTAATCGTATTAGCAATGCACAGGTTGTGGGTTCAAACCGCAGGGAAAGCAAGAACTGGTTATTTTGAAATGTGTTATTTACTTGAAATATAAGTCACTTTGGATAAAAGCGGACACATAATGCATAAATGTAAATGTAATATGATTAACTATAATTTTTCATAAAATGGAAACACAGTAAAGATGAGGCTCTATCATGAGTCTTTTGAAGTTTTACTGTTCTATTTGTTGACGGAGTAAAATGGTGAACATAAAATGGCAAAATATTTTACTGAAATACTTTAAACCCTGCTTTATTATAAATCAAAAAGGGTAAAAGTACCTGATACTTCAGCTTCCCGTCTTTGAGCAGGCGGAGCTCCAGCTGCCGATCAAGAGTGTCTCCATAAATGTGTCCTGCGTCCACCTACATTACAACAAGGGAATCAACAAAGTTTATTCACTCTAATTGTTTCTCTTGCCTGCCTGCTCTCTCTGGTCACACACCTGAAAGTATTTCCCCTTGATTGCAATCACCTGCGACTTGTGCTTGTGATACCATTACTTGCCAAAAGAAAAAACAGAGTAGACTAAAACTATCTGTCGTAAATTCGCCTCAAAGTATGAGTAAAAAGTAGCTCTTCTAAAACTACTCAATTATTACACCTTATATCCTACAAATTAAAAATGTAGCTCACATCAGAGCCATTTTCTGAAGTGAGTTTATAAGCAAGATAGAAATAGAGGAGAGGTAAAGAGAGAGAGAGAAAGAGAAAGATAAGAAAGAAACAGATAAGTGCAAGAGGGAGAAGGAAAAGAGACAGAGGGAGAAAAAAGAGGAGAGAAAAAGGAGAGCATAAAAGAAAAGAGAAGAGAGAAATAAAAGAGACAGAAAGATTGAAAAGAGAGAAAGAGGGAAAGAAAAATAGAAAGCAAAGGAAAAGAGAAAGATATAGAGAAAGAGAGAGCGCAAAAAAAAGGGGGGGGGGGCGAAATACAGAGCGCAAAGCAGTAGAAAAAAGAGAGTATGAGGCAAAATAACTACTCAATTACTGAACATCCACCAAAAATGAAACCTGAAGCTTGAAATTCTAATTAATAACAATAACTAATAAATAATTACGTAAATATTCAAGTAACAAACAAACTACCATCACATGTATATTTTCAGTCATGTATTGTAGCCCATATGTAAAAAAAAACATAAATATTTTGGCAAATCCTTGGAGTGGCAAAACATTCATGGAGTAAACGCACTTCCAGAAATGATAAGTGATATGTGTGCTTAAGTTTACGTTTCAGCTATTTGACACTTGACTGAAAAACTATCTGTGCCTTCCCCAAGTTTTTTTTTTAAGAATATATCAAAAGTAGAAAAGAATATGAGGTATTTTGGTAGAACCATAACATTTGAACATTTTACACCATGTGCAACAGTTGTATCTTTGAATCAATTACACAATATTACAGCTGTGTGTGCTCAGTCTGCTCCGCGGGTGCATTTCCTCACATTTCACACATGCAATAATAGACTGACAGATTACAGTTTATGGTGTTTATATTGTTGTGTTTATACTTAGGAGCTGTTTAGAGCCTATAAAGGAAATCTTTTGAGCGTGTTTACATGTCCAAAAGGACCGTCTGCATGTTAGGATTATTTGGTTTACAATGCACAAGTAAAAAATGCTTCCTGTGGCAATAATTATGAACAAATGATGTGACGGTTAAATACAAATATATAGTGCTGGTGCAATGATTAGGTTTTTATACCAAAATATGAAACACTATGATTCTGATTACTGTATATTACTCCTAAAAACAGAACCCAATTCAGTAGTTCATCCAGAAATGCTTTAAAAAATGGTAGCCACTTATTTAAATTGTAATTAAATGAAATGTTATGGAAGGCAATGAGGAAATTGTTGTGCGCAATAGGGAAGCACAGGCGGACCCAGATGCAAGGTTAACTAAAAAGTCTTTAATAATACTAAAGATGAGAAGGCAAAAACACAGCCACCGGCACTGAAGCCTGAACAGATAAAAAAAACAAATTGTCCAAAAAGGGGGAAAGCCGCGGAGAGCCTCCGGTCCCGAGCAACCACCGTCCACTACCAGCTTCACAACGACAGGGAGAGAGAGACACACGAGATCCTGCCGACACGACTTGGAGCAGAACAGGACAGGACTGAGGAAGAGATATAGGTAAGAAATCGTAGCATAGATGTCACTGATGTATAATCGTCTGACAGAGAAGGGCTAGAGGAAGGAACGTTAAGAAGGCTTGTTAATCAGCGCGCGACAGGAGACCGGTGCGCGTAATTGAGCCAGACAGGTGCTCTAAATGAGAGATGAGAAAGAGAATGAGAGTTAATTAGATAGATCACAGAAGCTACCAACAGAAATAAAAACTCTGCATTCTTGGAATGTTTGCGGGTAGGGCTGGATATCAGGTGTCGTTTAAACACACAATGAGATAACAATCTCAGCTAGTGAGCAAGACACCTAAGATCAACCATCTTGATTGATAAGGGTCAAATTCTTTACACTCAAAAAAGTTTGAAAAATAAACATTCAATTACACATGATTTCTTTGGTGTTGTTGTTCTGCAGGCGCAAAGATGAACCATCTTAACCATGTACATCCATAACATATTGATATAGTTGGTGCTAAAATAGTTGCTCTTGCTTTCTTGAATCCATCTTCATATGTTCAAACCGATCACAGAAAACTGATAAATCAGTTCGCTTCTACAGATGATAATAAATAAACACAATATAAGGGGTTTGTTGTTTTGCAATGGGTACAACAAGTAAAATAAAAAGGAAGGACACTGCCCATTTCATGCACAATTTCATTGTTTTGTGTTCATGGTTTATTGAACAGTTCACCCGCTTCTCTGCATGAATTGGAATTGGGGGCATGCCTTGGTATTCACTTGATTGTAAAGCTTCTCCTGGCTATTTTGGAAACCAATTTGCTTCTAAAAAGAACCTAAGCATTTAGTGCAGCAAAATCTCAACCAGTGTTTTGTAAATACAATTCTTGCGCTATTGGTGAAATTATTGAAATTTCTATTGGTGAATTTTCGAAATGATCACTTTTGACTATTAGCAGCAAGCTATCAAAAGTAGAAAATCCACCTCTAGGTAATTCGGTTTAAAAGCTTAGAAAGAATATAGAGATACGGGGAGGGGAAAAAAATTGGTGGCTCTGGGTAGAAATTGAGAAATGCAGGGTGTTCATTTTGACAGATATACAAAATTTCCCATTTTAAACTGGAAAAATATAGTAATAATAATTGTTTTGAACTTCATTTTGAACTGAAATGCTTCTGGTTTGACTGGATTCAATAATTTATGCTAAGCTATGCTACAAGTGACATTGCCAGTTCTGGAGAACGGCTAGAGAGTTTCCAAAACTGTAAAACGTATTATGTTTAGTTGAGAGTTTATCCAACTGTTTGTGGATAACATTTTCGATCAAAATCTCAGATTCTCCTTATATACAAAAGCAACAATAATTTGCTAATAAAACTCACCCCATGACCCAGACCTTTTGTGAACCCAAGTCCAACACGGTTGTGTGTCTTGAAAAACTGGTGTGTGAAGTGTTGAGCGAAAAAAGCAAACATCAGATTTGTTCCCTGAGGGTCTGGTCTGAAATTCCGTCTCAGCAAGAACTTTTCTACCAGAAGCTTGGGGTCTGGAAGCTTAGTGTTTCCTGAGACAAACATGGAAGGATTTTATTACTGCTTAGGATGGTCGTGATCAGGTGCTTGGAGCATTTTAATTATGAGACAAGGAAGACTACTTCAGATTATGTATCCAACAGGAAAGAGTACCGCATGGGTATATGAAAATGTATTACCTTTGGTTCCCATTGGTGTGGGACAGTCTTGGGGGACTGGTGGCAGAATTCTGGTGTAGTAGGTAATGTTGGAATATGCCTCCCAGTTCAAGTAATCATATCTGGAATTGTACGTTGGGGGACTTGGGATTAAATTGGCCCTTACTGTGAAAAGGACAAAGTATTCATTAAACTGAAAGACAAAACAAAGTAAAATACTCCATTTTAATTCCCGGGTTGCCTCTTAGAAATTGACACAGAATGGGTCCAAAGAATGCAATTAAGGGATGCAACAGCACACAAAGCTTACGTTTCGTTTAGTACCGCTGTTTTTAACCACGTTTTTCGATTTGGATTGGTTCTGAAGCCTAAAAATTTTTTTTTTATTCTTCATCAATCTCTGTATGGATCACATAAACAGATACGTAAAGGGGAATTTATGAAATTCACTTTATTTTGATAAATATTTGCTGTATTTTCACTTTAAATTAAAACAATAAAAATACAATTGTAGCAAGGTGGGCATGAGCTTCTTCAGCAGCGAGCGGATTAGTGCAGAAAGAGAGGGATTTAAGGCAGGCAAAAGTTATGTGTACCTGACACCAGGAACAGCTGTCCTGGAGCGCTTGTGTTTCATATGTTGCCTTTGCATAATTACATCTGATAAAACATTGCTGGCACACTGTGACATTTTTGTAAAGTCCCACCCTCCTTTAACTTTATATTTGGTATTTGGTCTCGTACATGTGTTTCTTTCCCTGCGATCTGCCCTTCACTTTATGATATGGTTGATGTGATTTGTAATATTCGTAATATCTGTAATTTTGACAACTCTCTCTTGAATACGACTCGTAAACAAGTCTTGATCTTATTATATTTTGAAACAAACTGGCCCCCTTTGATCGCTGTTTGCATAGATTTTTTTAAATAAACATTTAAAAAAATGATAAAGATCATATCTTGTAATTAAATCAGTTCAGTCTGTGTATCTCTGATTCATCTCAAAAGCACATTTTGAAGATCAAATTTGTTTTGTAAGCTCGGCCAGGAAAAGTCTCTAGTTTCTGCCCAGATCACATCACACACATAAACATTTGCACAGCCCACTATCTACCCTACTTCTTTCTATCAGTGAACCATTACAAAAAATGTTCCTTCAATTTGCTGCTTATTTTTTCTGGTTGAAAGCCAAAACCCTAACAACATAAAGGATTTCACAGACAATCTGAGCCACACAAAGTGACGTTGTAACTGGTGTGCTTGAATTGGAACAAATAGTACCTTTATATGAAAACTATGTAGCTAGACCAGAAATTATAAAGCAATGCAAACAAATAAAATGTTACTCCTGCATTATAAGAGGTGCATCAAAACCTGGCATTCAGGTAGCTTGTTTCTAGGCATGCCCTCCATTTCTGTTTCCTGAAACAATTGCTTATGGCATTCAGTAACTTGGCTCACATTAGGGAATCAGTTAGCCTGAAGTGGTGTGCAGTAGTGTGTGGAATTTGAGGGCCTCTTGCAGAGTACAGTATGCGAGCGCTGCCATGGCAACAGGCTCACAAAAACTTTTTAACTGTAATTTTTAGCTGTATCCTTCAACAACATTTACATGAAAAAAACTTAACCCGACTGAATGCAATGTCCATACTGAAGATTAAAGACTGCCAAGTGGGAGTAGGAAAAAAGGGGTTGTTACAATTATGCCAATAAAAACAGAGTAGAATCCAAGTAATCTAAGGAAGGATGCAGATACTCTTTCCATTGCAACACATTCATTTGCTACCTTTTACATTTTCAGTCATTGCAGATATTCAGAATGCATTTCTAAATTTATATAAATCTAAACCACAGACCAAACTGTTCTGTCTAAACTAGAAATATATGCTCTGTCAAGATGTTATATACCTGTGTGCTGATCAAACTTTAATGTTTACATTGGAGTAATCTCCATGAATTCTACCCTGAAGCTGTTTTTGAAGCATTGACTTTCAAGCTCAGAGTAAAGTGAAAGTCACCGTAAATACTGCATTTCTGATAAGTCTACGATAGAGATCTGCATTTTACTGCAGGACCTGGGAGACCCGACCAGGTTTTATGTGATGTGGGAAATTTAAAGATGTTTCCATCTAAAGATGTGAATTAAATCAAAACATGCAACAAACAAGTCCAGGAGAACAAAATCTTCACTTCTTGATAAACTAGTGGCAAATATCAAACGAAAAATGGAAGTTTCTGCATTAAGAGAATCATGCCTTATTTGGTATATAATAACTAGAAATGTGATGAAATGCAATAAGCACAGTCATGTCATCTTGCTTTTAGAGGCGGGAATCTGCTCTTAGGAAATGCAGCTGGTCAAGACAGTTCTGAAGGAGGATAATCCCAAAGCACTTTTTTTTAAATGGGCAAAACATCATTTCAGGTGTTGTGCCATGTCCGTTGGTTAGTCCATTAATCCCGCCCAATCACTCCCCAGTTTCGACAGAGAAATGAATTTCCATTGCATTGGGATTTATTGGATAAATGCGTTTCCATCGTAGTTCATGTGCAATCTTTCTTATACGATAAAAAGTGTATCCAACTCAGTTGTGCGCATAATTTTTGAATGCATATTTCCAAAATGTATGCGCATCTTGGCGCTTCCATGCTAAAGTTTTTGTACACAATATTCCAAAAGGCACATGCAAATAAGTGGCAGCTAGATGGAAAAAATTACTCTTTTACATCCCCTTTTTGGTACCGTTCCACTGAGGTCAATAACTGCCTCAATCTAAAAGTATTGCAGTAACGCACTGTGGATTTGCACAAATCATCCACACCATCTCCTTGAAAAAAAAAATAAAGCTGTATTGTTCACCCAAAATTATTATTCAGGAGATGCAGCTGTACTCCCCAAACACACTCCTGATACAATATTAAATTTAATGTAAGCGTGAACTGTATGAACCACCTCTAATTAAGCAATCACTTTAAATATAAAATACAGTAAACCAATTATTCATATTTCCAAAAACGTTAAGTAAATAATCAATAACCCAACATCAAATGAACAAAAGAAAAGTAGACCAAATGTGAAACTAACCTGTGAGCACTTTGCGCATGAGCCAATCCCTGAGAAATGTCCTGTTGATAATGTCCCATAACCAGTCAAAGTGAGTAAGGATGTAGTGGATGACATCCGGACTAGGCTTCAAGAATCGATAAACTTGCGTCCAGAACTCAGCTAAGAAAGAAGTCAATAAAGAAAAATGAAAATGTTAAACAACAAGCAGTTTAAACCGAAAGTAGGGTGCATAGAAGCTTTAGATACATACAAGAATAGATTTTTACAACTTTTGTGACACAGGCTTCAATAATTGTGGCTTTTTAGTAGAATAACAGTGGCCCTTGGAAGGACCTGTGAAAAGATTTTAGCCATTGGGGGAATCGTGAAGTAGCGCTGCAATACCTACGCAGTTAGGTCCTAGTATTTGCCTAATGTTTTAGAAGAAACTGAGTAAAGAACAATCATTATAGTTATTCTAGATTTGTTACTACAGCTGTCTATGTTCTACAGAAGTTGGAAGGGGTTGAATGGGGGTCAGTATATGATGGGCTCTAGGCTAAATATGTGTTCCACTCCTGATCTGCCCCAGTATAAGAACACTACACTGAAGCTTTCCCCAAGCATTCATTATTTAATATAATTGCAACATACTTTGCTGAACAACTAAGAAAAACAGGAAGGATAAACAGAAAAGCTGAGAGAGTTGAACTGGCTCTGGCAGACAACCAGTAGATCAATGGGGTTATGGGGAATAGAAAGGCACTGCAACTTCTTTCTGTCAGAAAAAATGATACAATAGATGCCAAACTAACACTTTGGTGAACTGATCGGTTTACAAATAATTATGACTGAGAAATTACCAAAATGATTTACTGATTGTGTATAGTATCTCAAGTGAGTACACCCCTCACAGCCACAGGGTGGTGCACATCTCCATCGCACATCGAACGAGGTACTACACTCCTCACATTTCTGACAATTTTTTTATTATATCTCTATATGTGAAAACATTTGAAAGTGCATTTGCAAAAAATGGTCTGTCATGGTCAAATCGAATACTGATGGCATATGGGTTAAAGAAATCATATTTGGGTGGCTTTGGGCTGCAGTGTGAACGTGGTCTATCATCCTGATCAGTGGAAGTTTGACGTGGTACCTCATAACAAAGAACTCTGTGAGTCTGTCTATATAAAGATGGCATAGGCTAAAATATGATAGCCACAACCCTGCAGCACAGACATTAAAATCTTATGGCGATTGTGATCTTGCTTTTAGTGCACATGCTCAATATTCTCTTTGTAAAATGTATGTATGGGTAAAGTGACCATTTCTGCAAAGATTTAAGGGCAGACGTGTCTTTTTTCAAACCTCAAGCAGAGTGATGGGAGTCTCATAGTCTGGGGCTGCAAAAAGCACTGGGTAGCAACTTTATCCTTGCTAAAGTAGACGAGGTTGAAGGTGGGGTGGACTGGGCAAGCATATCTCCAGACCTAAACCCTAATGAGCATCTTGTGTAGCATCCTCAAACAGAAGGTGAAGAATAACAAGGTCTTCAACGTACACCAGCTTATCATAGACGAGTGAAAAAGAATTCCAATGGTAGGTTTGGTGAACTGGAAAATAATGATGTCCATACAACATATTGAAATTTTGGGCCCAGTTTGCAAATTTTCTCATTTTCACATGTTCTCACTAAACTTAACAGTAAAATTTACAAGAAATGTAATGAGTGTGGTTAATTCTGTGAGATACAGTATAGTATTATATCTGCATTTGTCTCGGTACACAATCCTGAATAAAATAAAACACAATCCAAAAAAAAATAAATGTTTACAAAAAGTTTTAAAAGTGGCTTTAAATATTGTGACAACTTAAAAAACGCAAATAGCATAAAAACGGTTATATCTTTTGAAAAAAAAAAATGCATGCTGTAAACACTGTGCAAAACAAGAGACAAATCCGTAAACAATAGTGTTTTCATTACTGTTGGAGTTCACTAGCTGTGTCTGCTAAACGTTAGATGAATCGTTATTACCGACAGACTGATGATATGACTTTCATAGCCGTGATCACTTCACCACTACCTCTTCTAAGAAAAAATTGCTTTAATTCCAGCATGTAAAAAGATAATTTTCTTTCGTTTACTCCCTTTTTTATCCTTGATGTGATGTCATGCTTCAATAATTTTCATCGCAACACTACCATGTAGGGAGACTGTGACGTAATCCGTGACATTTTGCGAATCGTGTACTTACACAGAGCATTCTGATTAGAACTCCAGAGCATCATGTTATCTCTCAGTCTGGTAGAAATATATAGAGAAAACAAGATACATACGTGTAGTGCAATTTTCTCCATAATAACCCGTTCTGGTGCAGTCACATTCATATTTGTCCAGGCCATACCGAACACAAATCCCTTGGTTTTGACATGGATAATAACAACAAGGATTCGCTAAAAAGAAAAAAAAAAAACATTTAGTTTATTAGTCAAGGTATCTAAATGCTAGAGTGATTGCATTTGCAACCTCTTCAGTATTCTCAAAAATAATTCAGTACAGAACTTCAGGCATAGGTTTTAAAACTTTAAGACTTTAGGAGATGCTGCAGTGATTGTGCAACTAACATAACAACTAAGACTCATCAAGCAGCAGGAAATGGCAATAAAATTTATTCAGTCAATAAAATTTATATTGAGCATTATACAAATGTGATGAGCAATGAAAATGGCTTTAATTTTAGCATCAAGGTGGTTTGGCATGGAGGCTACCAGCCAAAGATGGATGAAATTGGCATTTATCTCTCCTGTTTTCATCTTTCCTGTGGCTCATTCAGTAGCACTAGCAATGTACAAACCCCAGGGAAAGCAAAAACAATGTTTTCATTCCTTGAAATGTAAGTCTTTTATCTTTTTTTATAAAAAAGCATCTGCAAAATGCATTGGAAATGCATAAATGTTCAGGGACATCAACAAAAGCTCATAGATTAAACCAACTATGTAAGACAAAATGTATGACAACCATGAAAATATGTATTTTGTGATAATCAATAAATCACTATTTTCGTCATTTGGGAGATAGAAACTATTAATTTAGCAACTGAGGCTAAGATAATCTGCACACAGAGCTTCCTAACCGTGATCAGACTTGTTGGTGGCTGCTGACACATGCCTTAAGCAGACTAGACTGAGAAGTGTAATGCTGCAAATCACTCTAGTTTATCTGAAGTTGAAATTCTTGTGTGTTATCCAAGCGCTATATTTTGACCTATTATTTTCTGTTTTAGGTAGACAGTTTGAATTACAGATAAATAAACTGTGCATCTACTGTAACTGTTCTGTCCAGTCAGAAAAAAAATATATTAATTTGGAAAATTAAATATTTGTTACTAGCAATAATTAATATTTTGTTAAAAATGTTCAAATATCACCAAGTTGTGTGGCTAACTCAATTAGTTTGTCAAAATGCCCTCAGATTTGGATCTTTTTTTTTTTTTTTTTAAACACAAAAAAATTCTGATTGTGAAATCAGAGGCTGTATCAGTGGGTTATAAAACAAGTTTTTGAGTGTGTGTCAGATTCACATTCATATATGAAATATGCTTACAATGTGGTCCAAAAGTCAACTCTTTCACTTACCTATGTTTGAAATCTGACCTTCTTCAGCAAAACACCACGAGAGACTCAGCAGCAGGATAGAAGTCCACTTCAGTAAAAAGCTAAGCACTAAACACAAAGCAAAGAACTCCGTTTGTAGCCAACCTTGAAGAACAACTTTAAAGTTGGTTCCTTACCTTCCATTGTACACGTGGACCTGAAATGTTTTAAATTCAACTAAACGATTACAACCTAAAAACACAAAGACTTCTGAAGAACATAAAAGAGAAAATAAATAATTCCATGTCATTTATCGTCCCGTGCTGGACTGCTCGGACTGGATACTGGAGGCTTCCTCGTGCACGCGCTCACAGTGGGAGGCTTCATGTAAATCAATGAGGAGACAGTTAAGCACTCCGGCGGAAGTAACAATATATTTGGGTTTACCTTGTGATTAAAAATCCAGAACAAAAATAAACGAAAGTGTTTTGTCCAGCTCGGCTCTGAAAATGAGTCAAGTCCACCCGTTGCGCCACCGTGTGACTGTATCGGGAATTGCAATTTTGCACTATACTCTCGTTTTGCTATTTGGCAAAAAAATCCTTAGTTTTTCTTAAAAACTTTCTTAAAGGGGTCATGAACTGTTTTTTTTAAATGTCCTGTTCATGGATATCCAAATATATGGATTTTAAAATCACATACATACCTTCTCCCAGGTTCCGGAAGTGGGCGGAGCTTCTTACTCAGCTACCATCGGTACTTCCCTCTCATTTATCAATTTTCGCAGCTGCAATGCCGGAGTTCTAAAGTTTTATCTTACTTAATGAGAATTTTCTACACTTCGCTTACATTGAATGTATAAAACACAAAAACAGTGTTATAATAGAGCTACAAATCTATTGGCGAAGCTCGAAGCCCAACCCAGCCATTAACAAACCAATTCACTGCATCCCACCATCAAAGGTTTGATCCAATTTTGAAATATTTTATATTTCACACAGGCAATTATTTAACAGCAGTGAGTGTACAGTGCATCATAGAAAGTGTGCTAATGTAGATGGTCATGTAAAATGTCTTTATTTAGCAAAGAGAAGATCTACCGACACCCAGTGACCCAATCACGGTGAAAAAAACAAACATGCTAAATATAATTTAAATCCTTATAAAAAAAAAAAACAATAACTATAGTCTGTTTTTATCCTGTTCAAATAATGATAATACGGCAAATAATATACACATATTTTGTCTATGGAATCATTATCACACATATTGAGATGTGTATTAGTTTCTAATTAATGCTGAAAACTTGAAAAGGGTTTGAGTTAAAACCCATTTTTTCCCTTAAATGAAAGAGATTTCATTTCATTTGCATTTTAAATGAGTAATAGCCTAGGGAGAGGTGATAGTCCTGTGTCAATTAAGTATCATGCAAGAATTGCACCCCTTCAAGCTGTTTTACAACTGTTCAGAGAAGCACATAATAGAAGGCACCAACATTTATTGTCACAAGCTGCTCTACTATCCACCTTTTACACTCTTCCTTTACCCCAGGGCAATTGTCCCACAAATTACCATATTGTAAACATGTCTACACACATCCCACTCAAATGACATGTCTTAAAGTTGAAGGACTTAGGAATAGCTATTTTCGAGATAGGGATAGTTCTGTTTGTGAACTGTTTAAAACAATTGAGATTTACGGTAATTTTAGTGTTAGCAAATTCATTTAAGTTGCTTATGTAACAAAAAAATATGTTTTAAAGATGTTTTTTATTGAAACACAGATGTTTTTTTTTTAAATACATGTATTTTCTCATGCCAAACCTTTAAATCGTGGAAGCGTTTTTAAATCCACATTAGAACCGAGGTGGCAGGGGTGATTTCTTCTAGCACAACTCCAGGCAGTGAGAGGTGAGTGAGATGATGGAGTGTCAGTCATCATCAGTTACTTTGATGACTTTATGAGATTTTTTTTTGACAGTACTTGTTTATTTGAAAGACCCTATATCTGATCCATTTTTCAATTAACTCCTGTGAAGTTCAGTTCATGTCATTAAAATGAATACTATTAAAAGTTAGTTCTGCAAAACAATAACTAAATATATAAACTTTGTGTTACTGTTGTTATTGTTAACTTCACAGAGCTAGTCTGCACCAAATTGTGTATTTTTGAAGCACAGTGCTTTGCTGTTTGACTGACAGCTGAAATCCCATGCACTTAGCTATGTCAGACAGTACTGAACATTCCAAGTGATCATAATTATATGGACTTCTTCCTGACCCCTTATTACAAGGCACATGATAATAATCTCGTAGGTCTTAGAGGTTAAGAGTTTAATCAATAAACCTGTTATAAAAGCACTTGGTTTTATGCAAGTGTTGCATTTCTCGACTGTGAGAACCAGTCATGTTGCATACAGCGGTCTCATGCTCAGAAATGGTGAGTATGCTTTCAGGAATTTTTAAAAATAAAAACAGCTAGCATTTTATATATAATGGAGAAGATTCAAAATTTATTCTAAGGTCAGTTGTGAATTTTCAATAGATGAATGAGAAAAGGCCTGGCTTTACACCGTGGTGTTCATCAATATCTCCTGTGTGTGAGTGCTGCTCGATGGAAATAATCGACAAACAAGTGTTGAAGGTGCTTAATTGCTGCAAACTAAATGAAAAGTTATAGTTTTTAGGAATGATTTGGTGTTTTTGTCTATTTAGAGCTGGCATCAAAGATGTTTCTTTTCACAGGTGGACGGGTTGATGTGGCATCTGACATGTTTGCGGTGCTCTGTGTGTGCGGCCTCTTTGGGTCACCAGAATAGCTGCTTCATCCGAAATAAAGAGGTTTACTGTAGAATCCATTACAACAGGTAAAGGGTTTTTCTTTTGTATAAACCGTATGCTCTTCATTGCCTTAATTGTGTTTAATGCTGTGCGACATCTATAATTTATTAAGCACAAATAATTTATCCACTACAGTTAAGTTGCTACTTCTTTTTACTTATATTGCTACACTACACGTTGTAGACTGTATAGAGCACTGTTTTTATGCAATCTAGAAAAGTTTTTTAATTGCAACTAACTCAATATCATTTTCTAATGTACATAAATAAACCCCATTTGAAAATGTGGATACAAAAAAGCGACATAAAAAATAACACGGTTATAAAATGTGCTTTTAAATGAATGAATAAAACATGCAATATTTCCGATTTGTTTCAGTATGTTTGGTAAGAAATGTGCTCGGTGTGCCCATGCAGTCAATGCAAATGACTGGATTCGGAGAGCTGGAAAGGACATTTATCATCTTGCCTGCTTTGCTTGCTTCTTCTGCAAGAGACAGCTTTCTACAGGAGAGGAGTTTGGGCTGATGGAGAACCAGGTTTTCTGTCGCCTTCACTACGACATAATGGTGCTAAACATGCATCATGTGTCCAACAATGGTAACCTTAATGTTACATCCCAAGGAGAATCCACTTCTTACCATGAATGACATGAACAGTTTTAAATGCATAGAGCACAGGAATCACCTGGTGATCTTCATGTTTATTTAAAAGAGATTTTAAGGCACAAATTGAACATTATTCAATTGTTTCAGGTTTGATCAAGTTTCAGTTTTTATTCAAAACCATTAAACAAGTTTGTTTGGACTTTTGCACGATACTTTTTAGGAATTTTAACTGGCGGGTAGTCTATAAATATGCGTTTTATATGCGTTAAATATGAAACTTACTTTAATGTATACCAGGATTTTACAATCTACAAGGTACATGTAAAATATAGGCAAAAAATTGTTAATGTAAAGTATTTAAATACACACAATTTTTTTTAATGTGAAATTATAAATGGAAGAGGAAAGGAATGTTACTTTTTTGGGGGGTGAAGAAGGATGAATATATTGTTTTTTTGGAATCTTTAAATAAATACACTGCTCGAACAACAGCTTTAGGGCGGGGGTCTATAAGAGTTTTCCACACATAAGTTATTTTTGAACCAGTTGGGTTTCCAATGCAGCACACTGATATAGAAAGTGAATAGGGATTTTGACCAGCAAAGACTGATATTGTGGCTACTGTGTTGTTCCACTGTGCAACATTTACAAAGGGAAAAATAATTCAATCAGAAAATGCGTAATCTTTGATTAATTTGATGAGTTTTAATCAGTTTGTTACCATTTTAAATCTGAAAGAACTCTGTTCTGGTTGTTACTTGACTTTATTTAAACTCTTTGTTGATAAATACACCCTTTAGTCCAGTTTTATTTATTTTATTTTGTAATATTTTTCATGTGACATATGTCTGCTGCGCTTTAGAAACCCAATCCGTCTGCATGGGCTCATTTTTTAAACCATTCAGATGTCAGATTCTACATTTAACATTCAAACGGTTTATTAAGTCCAATGCCAAAGTGACCTGGAGCTACCTGTGCAATTATTCAACATTAATCCTGACAGCCAATCAGAATCAAGTATTCAAACAGACCACGGCATAATACACTATTTTGAACATTAAATATATAAATCTTTCTCCCATCAGGACATTTAAAATCTTTTGATGGAGCATTTCCTGCATTTTATCTCCCCAAAGTATGCAAAAGACCTCGTACGTCATTCACCTCAGAGCAGCTTCAGGTACTTTTCTCAGCCTGGTGAGATTCATGTCTTTCTCTTTGCTACTTAACTGAATACAAATAAATGTTTTTGTTTCACAAAGATCATGCAAACACACTTTACCCATGACAAGAATCCTGATTCCCAGACTCTGCAAAGGCTGTCAGATGTAACTGGATTGAGCAGGAGAGTTATTCAGGTATGACATTTGCGACATTAGTAGATTTTTCTTTTTTAAAATATGGAACTCTTGCAGGTCTGGTTCCAAAACTGCCGAGCCAGACAGAAGAGGGTCCCCCTTCATAACAGGAAGGATACCAGAGCTCTCCTGTGCTCTTTTTACCAGTCTGATTACCAGTTTCTTCAAGCACGAAGGTAGACCAGAGGCTCTCTGAGTATCACCTCCAACTTCTCTCCTTTTATGCATATTTTGTTCAAGTTTGAAACGTTTCACAAAATATGGGTGATTCTCATTTTTAGGAGTTGTACAAAATGTCCAAGGAAAATGAACAAGAATGCAGTCAGTTTTTCAAAATTGGGAGTAGTAGCTTCAAAGCAGATTAATGCAGGTATTTGAAAAGGTTGGCCAAAGACAAAAAAAGCCAAAAGTTTCAATTCTGCACTTTGGAGGTGCCATTCTTTTAGATGTACAATACTTATTTTAGAAATTCACGAGAATGTTTAATGTAATGGTTCAATATTTATATAAAAAAAGCAGATGAATAAACTCATTGTGATGTTGTTGTATAAAAGGCTTTACATGTATTGACTTAAATTTTTTTATACCACCGTAATAATTCTTGCTGAAACACAATTATACAATTAAATTCCAAATACGCTCAACTGAGATGAAAATATTTTATTTAGAAAAGTTGTCGCCTGTTTGAATTATTGAGCTGCTTTAAATGTGACATATGTAGATATACTGTGTTTGTCTAATTTATTATCCTTAGTAAACAAGAAGGATAGAATTAAAACCAATCTTTCAACTCTCTAATCTCATACTTTCTGATTGTTGGACGCTATACTTTTTCTTAAAAAATAAAAAGGAAGTTCTTTGCTTTTTTGTATTTTAGAAATAATTGCTTATGATCGGTCAGTTTATCTAATACCTGTATAATCCAGCCACCAAGGTCTTTTATCCTTTGTTGCAGTATGTAATAATTCCAATTCAAATTTCCCATTTCTGGTGTGTTTAATGGCAACCTTGATTTAACAATTGTCCAATCATACGATGACCATTAAACTCAAGCTCAAAATGACTATAGAAGCACTGAATAGTGTCTGATTCATCGATTGATTGCTTTAACCATTAAATTCACCATTTCTTTGAAATAACCTGAAAGCCTTGTATTGATCTGGATAGTTAAGCTTCACAAGAACTTCAAAATGTCAGAGATCATACATTAGATGCTATTTGTGCCCCTTTAAGGCGATGCAAATATCATTACACTTATCCATCCAATCATTCGTCAACGTTTTTTCTTTACCCACTTATTTCTTGTCAGGTCTTAAGCGGATCACAGAGCACCATTGACTCTCACATTCACTCCTAGTGTCAATTCCGTAATCAATTTAACCTGAGGCATGTTTTTGGATCAAAAGGGAAGCCTGATACTCAATATTCAGAGAAAACCCACAGAAAATGTAAAGACCACTGTTATTTGTTTAAGTCCACATTGAGGAAGGCCACTGACTTTCTTGGAACTGTCAACTGAGGAGTAACAGTGTTATAAACAGATCAAGAGAAACATTTTTTAATTTATTTTAAATTCTTGATCATCAGCTCTTTTAAACTTCATTCTCAAGATCCAGTCTGGAACCAACTTTGCTTTAAAACAGTGGGTTCCATGCCTCCCGCTGCTTGAAGCCTGGGTACTCTTCCTCTACCCGGAGGGTGAGGCTCTCCTAAGAAAAGAATGGGAGGTTGGTTGAGTCTTGTGAGGGCTGAGTTGGCTGTTGACGGCATTGGCTCCACCTGCCACTGACATGGCCTTTGCACGGACTTGCCTCAACCTCCTATGGCCTTTCATTTTACCAGCAGTCATCAACATCCTGGCTCCACCAGACCCTCTAACTCCACTCGAGGGGGTTGTAACCTCTTCATCAATACTCATCATCTGTCTGGATGCTTGGATGGACTCCTCATCGCTGCGCCTCTTGACTTTACTGTGGCTCTCTAGCTTGCTGCTGTCAGTGAGTCACATGGCTCTCCAGAACCCCTGTGTCACATCGGTTGGATCTCCCTCAAACGTCTGTGACGAACTGCAACACGTCTCACCTAAAAAATGTTCAGTTTTTCTAATTCTTTATGATCCCAGGTGATACTCCTTTTTTTTTGGAAAATAATCACACACAGTAAAATCACCAGTGAAGGCAGTGTAAAATGTAATCCTGAAGTGTTGGATTAACAATACACAGTGTTAAAAGTACACTTTGCCTGTGTAGATTATGGGTGTAATATTATATGGTTTTACATTTACACATGAAAATGCAAAAAAAATGGGCCAAAATCATGACTCTGTCAACTACTTCTGCCTGGGACAGACGATGTCATGTTGTCTGGAGAAGCGTAACAATCTATGCCCTAAGTGTTATTTTTTAGCACTTTGAAGTGCCCGTTTAACACTCTAAATTCAACACTTCAACCTATGTACTTTTCACACACTGAGCGGTGTTAAAATTAAGAATTTAAGTGTTGGATTGACACTGCTAAATTTACTGTGCAGTGTAATAAATAAAAAATAAAGCTGTGTTGCTTTGTTTCTTATGTTTGAACTCTTTCCTTGCGTCTCATCTCTGTGGGCTGGGCTAGCAGACTGACAGGTAGAAGAGAGTTGGAAAATTTTTCACGGTTTATGTACAACGAAGAATTTACAGCATTCCACAAGGAACAAAATAACCAAAGGGATTGTCACAAGGGGAGGAACACAGAAGATCATAGTGACAAGTTAGAGCTAGAAGGAGATGCATTGGAGATGAAGGAGGGTGAGCCAAATGAAGGAGATGTAGTTCACAGATGTGAAAGGTATAGAAGATAATATGAAACTGAAACAGGAAAGTTTAAATAAAGTACGTCAATCAAGTTAATAGAATTCATGTAAATAATGAAAGCGGATATGCACAAAGCCCTGACAAAAAGGATGCCTTGAAATGAAGAAAACAATGGTCGGTTTAAAAAATGTGCTGAATTGTTGAAACATTATTTAATTGTATTGTAGCCGATGTGTGTGTTAAGTAGGTAATCAGGTCAGCCTCCTCCCTTCATAGAAACATATCTCATGCAGTAGTTGTTAGCTTCGGTCCCACTCACCCTTTCTATTGTATGAGCTTCGGTGAATCTCAGAGTGAAGCCCAATTCTCAGATTACTGCTCATTATACATGCACTGAATAGTGTCGGTGTATAGAAATGGAATTTTCCCTTCCTCTAAAGTGTATCATGTGACATTAGTACAAAAAAGGATTGTGGTAGCTGAAGGATGTGAAGTCACCTCTATTTAAAGCACACTTAAAAAGGTGCAATTAAGGTTTATTTTTAAAAAATAAAAGTCTCCCACTTCTCTCGTCAGTTAAGAGGGGTTTTCAATGACCAAAAATAGGATCTTTTTCTGGACTGCTTTCAATGACGTGCAATCTAATCTGGCCATCATTGTGCTTGATTGGTTTCAGTCAGAGACTGCTCTTTCACCTGTGGAGAGCAGTGATTGGCTGGAAGTAGGCTGCTTTTAGGAGGAGTCCGAGCGTAAAAACTCACCTGATCAGCTTTCTATAAAAGCCTAAGGTTTTCCTCAGGACCAAATCACGCACAACATCTGCTTTACGTCTAACAGTAACTGTGAGTATTTTTTTTTTTATTCCCCTATAAAGTATTAGCTAAATTATTAATGTTGTAATATTTGTGATTTTATCAATGTAATATAGTGTAGTCCAACTGGGACAATATGTGTTTATTAAGCATTTATTAAGCTTTAATCACATTTAGTATATTATTTAAGTTTCTAGGTAAATTACTTACACATAAACAGTGTGATGCTAGTTTCCCACATGATTTATTTAGCCAAATTTAACAAATAGCTGTGTGTCAATTAGAAATACAGTGTATTTGACCAAAGTATATAAAAAAAGGAATATAAAATGTCAAAGAAATAGTTGGTTTTTCTCAAACAATATAAAATTAGCATCCTTTTTTTCTGCCAGTTGCTTATACATTTTACTTTCCAACACTTTATATCCACAATCTATATTTGTTGACTTGTAAGGAAAGTCTGTTGGGAAAGTCAGTAAGTTCCAATGTAAGCAATGTAATATAAAGTCTTCAACTTTTTTCAAGACAACATCTTTTCTGTGCAATTGTAATTGTTTTCAATATTTAAAAATAAAGAAAAATATAAAAACAATAAAAGTTACAGAAGTATTTCAATGATTGATGTTAATGCTGACAGTTAATACTGTTTATAATGTAACCATGGACTTTTTATTCTGCAATTATGCTCCAAAATAAGTTAAACTTTGGACACCCACATTACAGTACCATTATGTTACCATTGAAGAACACGTCAAAACACATTTTAAGTGAGTGTAAAAATGTACATTTTCAGCATTAGACTGCAGTTGCTGTTTCTGTGGGCATCATGACCTCCAGCTTCTCCTTGCACTGTAACTCTTTGGGTCGCCAGCCATCCTTCTCCAGCATGTCTGTACGTGACGGAGGACCTCGTGGGCGTTCAAAGGTGCCTGTATCACTCTCATCAGCAAACACTCTGTCTTTGTCCCGATCCACCTCTTTGGGGAATGGCCTTAACATCCTCGGCACCCTTCCTCTCAATGGCTTGGGAGCTGGTGCCAGTGAAAAGGAGACCATGCAATGTCTGAATGACCGCCTGGCCAGCTATCTGGAGAAAGTGCGATCACTGGAGAAGTCCAACACTGACTTGGAGATCAAGATTAAACAGTTGATGATCGACAGAGCACCCAGGGGACACGACATTGAGGGATTGTTGGCTCAGGCTCATGCAATTGGACAAGAGGTATTTGATTCTAAATAAGTAACAATAGTTACAGTCCAGTGTGAAATCAATGTGAAGCCAATTTTCTAATGTTTGTTTTTGGGATGATTACATTTATGCATTTGGTAGACGTAACATTTCAAAAAATTAACACATTCCCTTGACTCTTGCTTTCCCTCGGGTTAGAGACCATGATTTTGACGTTGCTTGCGCAATGCTCTATTGACTGAGCCACAGGAAAGCATGTACTAAATGTCTGATCAGGTCATGTATCATAGCTTCCCCTGTTTGGATTTGGATCCCTCAAAACATCACAAAACACAAGGTATTTTGAGCATTTATTGTCACCTCCTTACTTAAATAAAACATCAAATTGGTATAAAACATCACCATCAAAAGACTAAGTTTAAACGCTCTGGGATGAAGGGTGGGGTACTTACTAGCTGCCAACTCTCAGTAAGAGACTGAAGCTTTTGTGAGGACAATTCACTGTTCTGGGTGTAGCTCCCCATGTGAATTGGATTTGCTAGTGTAGGTTTTTCTTCTGTGAGTTCCCACACATCTAAAAGACATGCCCTTGCTTATTTTTTTACTCTAAAACAACATTTATTTTATTTGAAAATAATTTTACAAAAACACAGTCATCATTAGATCCTAAAAACGTCATTTCAATACTTTTTAAATAAGGTCTCTGCCAACAATTGTTTAATAACACATAGCTTATCTTTAGCCATTCTTTCCCACAAAAAAAAAGTTTCAGTTGACTTGATTTGACACTATAGATCTCTCTCTCTCTCTCTCTCTCTCTCTCTCTCTCTCTCTCTCTAACCAAAAAACCCCTAATACATATAAAGAGATGAATAAAATTATCATTCAGTAAATTTAAAATGAGATGGATAATAATCCATAAGCACAACTTCAAAATAAGCACAGTAATATCACATTTGGCATTTGTCTGCCCCAAGTCTGGCAGAGGTTATTAGCTTTGCTGAGACCTAGGCTTGAAGATTTGGTCTATTGAGCCAAACAAAAGCAGAAAGTATGGGCCAGAGTTGAAAGTATGTTGCCGAATGAAAAAAGTGGGTATATGCCAAACATTTGTAATTGTAATGACGAACCACTTTGAGTCTTTTGGCCATGAATGTCATCGGAATCTTATAGCATTATAATGTCACAGCTCTACCCTGCAGGTGAGGAAGAAAACTTTGGAAAATGCACGAATAATGCTGGAGATTGACAATGCCAAGCTTGCTGCAGATGACTTTCGCGTCAAGTAAGTTTCGTACTATTTTGAGTCTTCTTGCCATGTCTGAAAAATAAACAGTTAAAACAAAGTTGCTCTTGCATTATTTGTTTATGAACAGATGGGAGGCAGAAGCTACTCTCTGCCAGTCAGTAGAAAGGGATTGCCATGCTCTGAAACGAGCCAAATCTGACCATGACCAGATCATTACAACCCTTCGAGGAGACCTGGATAGTCTAAAAGAAGAGCTCTATTTCCTCAAGAAGAACCATGATGAGGTTAAAAATAAATATATTTACCTATATAAACTGACACAATACAAGCACCGTAAACAATTAAATAAAACTGTTAATATTAATGTCTTTAAATGTATGTAATTGTCTTGAATGGCTGATATTATACATACAAATATATTTATATATAATAAATAGGATTGTTATGTTTTGTTGCTGATGGTGTGAATGCAGCTCAAGCCTGAGACAAAAGAGATGGTAACTGTCATTATCAGATAATTATCTTTATTAATGATAAGGCCATGCAATGTTTCGAGTTCCACTGTTGTCTCACTAGCAAAACACTGCCTTTAATTTGTACTGTTAACCTTGTATGACTCTGTCTCCATGAAGGAAAAGAGTGCCCTGAAGTGCCGTCTAACCAATGAGCAGGTGAGCGTGGAGGTGGATGCTGCTCAAGGGCCTGACCTGGGTGTCATTATGACTGAGCTCAGGGTTCAATACGAGAGTATTGCACGCAAGAACAAAGAGGATGCTGAGATGTGGTACCTAAAGAAGGTGAGTGTGTTTCATTGCTCAAGAATGGGAGAATAACTCGAGTGAGATGTTTTTAATATTAGAAATTGTAACTTCATACCAAAATAAAATTGTATTATGACATATTAATTGTTATGTATTTATACAATTCCAAATGTTTAGAAAAATTGTAATTCAAAGTTTGCATTATTTAAATAATTTTTAAAATAATTGACATGTGGCGTAATGTTTTAACGTTTAGCTTACTTAATGGGTTCCAACAATTACTACGTGTATGTATTTTCCCCCTTTTTTCCACTGTTGTGATAACATTAAAATGCTCTTAATAAGATCTTAACTATGTGTGTGATGTGAGTCTCAAAAAAATAAACTTGCTTTACTGTATCTTTCATAGACAACCACTTCCAGCACACACACACACACACACACACCCACGCACACACACACGCACACACACCATTATAACATTCTGTGTGTAATGCATGTCTGTTTGGCAGCTGGAGGCTGTGCAGTCAGAGGTGAAGGAGAGTAACGAAGCCCTGCGATGCGCTCAGAGTGAGCTCAATGAGAGAAGACGCTTCCTGCAGGCGCTGGAGGTGGAGCTTGACAGTCTACGCAAGCAGGTACTGCTCGTTTCGACATCTGACAAAATATTCAATAGTGTGTTCAAAAAATTTCAAATACGTTTGCAAGCTAAAAGTTCTAATTTAGGTCTTTTAGTGTTTGATAAATTACAAATCCCAATTCACGTTGTAAATGTCACTTCCTGAAATTCTGCCATTTTCCACTGTATCATTTGTATCAAGGTTTGAGCCTGAGATGACTGGCATTGAAACCAAAGCAGAATATTGGATATTGAATAGAATTATACAGAGCCTGTCAAATACTGTTCAAATTCAACTCTGACACTGACAAATAATTATTGTCTTCTACTGGACATGTTTCTACTGTGGATTTCATATTGCTGATTGATGCTAAAAGTACCTTTGACTGCTCCCCAGAGGCTTGCTGTAGTACATGTCATAAACATTGCTGTTGCATATAATTGCTTCTGTCATATACTGCCCATAATACATCACCCTCTTCTAGACCTGTGTGCTGCATTTATCACATTTTTGCCACTTCTCTCTAGCCATGTGCTCATTTATTCTCGCAGTGTATCACTTCAGATTGGCTATGTGCTCTCTTGTTTGATTCCCTCAAAAATTCAAATGAAACCATTCATGTTTTTAATCAACATGTGGAGGTATCAGATTCTGTCGATTAATTTGGCTATTAAGACGGTAACAGATGTTTAATCTCTTAGGGGAGATAAAAAGGCTTCATTGGCACTGCATGTTGGAGCTAACCTAAAACAACATTTGCTGAATCTACCTGACCTTCATTCAGAGAGCTGCTTATGTTACGCACACATCTATAAACAAATTTGGATAAACGTTCCTCTCTCTTGTGGTTAAAGGTCAATGGAATCATCAGCAGTGTCATTTCCGCACAGTATTTTTTTATTTTTGACCTTTGCTTTTAAATGTGATTTTCTGAAAAAGTAAAAATAAAAGAAATTTAAAAAAAGATTTTCCAGAGATTAGTGGAGAGGTTATCAGCAGCCACGTTCGTGAGATTGTCATGAGGTGGATTTCCCAGTACAGGAAACCCATTTGGCTCCATATGCTGCAAACATCCAACACACTGAAGATGTTTTCTTGGTATTTAAGATGTGTCAACAGCAGTGGTGGACAATGTACCCAAGCCAAGTACTTGAGTTAAAGTAGAGAGTCACTAGGTAGAATATTACTTGAGTAAAAGAAAAAGTGCTCCCTTCAGAATTTCACTTGAGAAAAAGTACAAAATTATTATCCAAAGTACTGTGATTTATTATGGCTATAATTTACATTAATTCATTCATTAATTTTCCAACCTGTTTATTCCCGTTTTGGGAATTGCGCACAGTGGGCAAGAGAACGGGGACAGGTTGCCAGTCCACCAGAGGGCAACATTAACAACTAAGGGGAATTTAGATTCTTCAATTAACCTAACCACATGTTTTTGGGATTGTGGGGGAAACCGGAGTACCCGGAGGACACCCAGGCAAGCACGGGGAGAACATGCAAACTCCTTCCATTTAGGTCACGGGCAAACCGGCAACCTTCTGACTGGAATAGGTGAAAATACTTTGACTCTTATAAAGTTCCAGTTAGAACCAAATGAAACACGATTTCTGAGCAGCTCTTTTAAGGTTTATTTCTAACATAGTTGCAAGTTCAAGTAGAATAAAACTTTTAATGTCTAACTTATTAAACACATGCTCACAAGTTTAGTTTTAATATAATGTACATGAATGTCTCTGTGTGTAAATATAACCTCGTCATATCAGATTACCGTAACAGAAACTAGTTTCGGGAGTTTCTTTCATTACTTACCAAGGCACTGGCGCTCTCAGAAAACGCGGCTGTTTAACTGACACTGAAGTGCATTCACACCAAGAGGATACCACCCAGCGACAACCAAACCAATTCAAAACAGAGCGTGCGCTGTACCCTGATTGGTGGCTCCCGCAATTAAGTTTTCATACACTCATAAGTAAAAAAAAATGACTAATTTCTCAAAATGTAGTTAAGTAAAAAGTATGATATTTGTCTTTGAAATCTAGTGAAGTTTAAGTAAAAAGTCTCCCCAAGTTAAAATACTTAACTAAAGTAAAGTACAGATTCTTGAAAAAGCTACTTAAGCACAGTAACAAATTACATTTCATTACTGCCCGCCACTGCTCAGCAGCTCAAATAAAAAAAAAATTCCAGACACTGCTAACTCTTACTTTAACTTGGTGGCCAAATAAATAAGTAACATTTTAAACATCTTGTTTATCTAGATTTGCATGGAAATCCTCTAGTACTCATCTTCAATTTTTATTTTATAACATACAAAAAAATGTGAATACAATTGAAAAAGTATATATCGATTCACGTTTTAAGTAAATATTAATTATAAACAAAAATCCAAATGGTTTAAAAAACCATTTAACATTTTACTGTAATTTTGCCACAAGCTCATTCCACATTTTTGAGCAGAGCTTTAGTGTGAGCTGAGTCTTGTTTTGTGTGAATTCAGGTGGGGGTGTTGGAGGGGAACCTAGCGGAGACGAGTCAGAAGTACACAATGGAGGTGGAGCGTCTGCAAACCTCGCTCACACAGCTGGAGGACGAGCTTTCACAGTTGCGCCTGGACATGCAGAGGATCAAGAGCGATTATGAGCAGCTGTTGCGCATCAAGCAGAACCTGGAGCTCGAGATCGCCACCTATAGGCGTCTGCTGGATGGAGAAGAGCTGTAAGAAAGGCCTTCTTAATGCTCCTAATGATTCTGTTGCTTTTTCTCATTTTAGGTTCACATTTCAGCACCTGAGTACTGGAGTTCAACTCGTTTTGACTTATTTGGCACTTAGAACTAAGCCATGTAGGACTGTAGGCCTCTAGAAAAAAAATTTACATGCCTGATCCAAAGTGGCAGTTATCTCATTAATTACCATCCAAAAAAACACTCCATCACCTTTGCCGGTGGTTTATACTCAGGACAAAACTAATTGAATTGAAATATTACAGATTTCATACTGTCAGAGATATCATGGTCTAGCTCAAGAAAGGCATTGAAAACCAATTGATGTGGTTCAACCTGTCATGGATCTGTCATTTTCTGATTTATTTTTAAATTCTGACAGAACCCTGATATCTTGGCACCTTTATGTGTTGACTTGTGTCTTGTAGTGTATGTATGTAGAACAAGAATGACCAAAGTAAATCCCAGAATGGTGCAGCCCAAGCTTCACTAGACACAACTGTGTGAAGGAATAGGTTCATAAAACACAAATAAGGCCAAATGTGATTTAACTAAAAAAAACTTAGATTCAAATCATCTACACAACTCAAAAAGTGAAAGAAAAAACTAAAACACTCATATAAGAGAGGATGCCAGTCCATTAGACTGGACCACTAATGTCACACATGAATTGTTGACCGTACCTGAAGGTCTGACACTGAGAGACTAACCAAGACATATAACATGTAACAATACAACACAATATGTAGATCTTATTTTAACCATAATATACAGTTGCACTCATACATTTACATACCCTGGCAAAACCACCACTTTTTCCACTCACTCAAAGCCATTTATTGTCAGACAATTGTGTTTTACTCTTTGTAAATCATAATTACAACAGAAACTTTCCAAATTACCCTGATCAAAAGTTTACACAGTGTAATAGAAAAAATACAACACCAGCTCTTAATGTTGTATTTGTCCCTTTAACATCAATGACAGCTTGAAGTGTCTTGAGGTTGTTGTTGATGAGGTTCTTTATCTTTATCTGTTGGTAAAGCTCTTATTCTTCAAAAAAAAACAACCCTTGTAAATTCTTGGGTTGTTCTTCTTGCATGAACCGCACATTTGAGTTCTTCCCAGAGTGGCTCAATAATATTGAGGTCAGGAGACTGAGCTGGTCACTCCAGCACCTTCACTCGACCGTTGAGGTGTTGAAATGTAAATAAAAGGCTATAGCCATTCACTAGATATGAGTCGCCGGCTGTAGAACCTCTTGTATGAGCACTTCCTAACCAAATTGCTTGTGGTGTTTTTCTCCTGATCTATAAGTCGATTAGAATAAATGAATGAATAAATGTATATGTGAAAGATAAATGTCAATGAAAGGAGTAAGATCTTCTTTAGAATTCAACTATAGAGAGTATAGTATACTCAGGATAGTATATATGCCATGCTGCACAGAAGGAACTGTTGTTACAAGATCTTCTGTTTTCTTTTCTTATTCAGAATGAAAGAGACCCCTCCTCCTAAAAGTAAGTGTGCGCGATTATTTTATTCTACACTGATATTTTTATTCCTGAAAAGCATCATAATTTGCAGCTGCGGGTAAACAGACTATGGCACTTACAGTTATTTACTCTTGCCTGAGAGCACTTCAGTAACTACCTGACATACCTGCGTGCATTGGGAGGAAATCTGAGACCTGGAGAAACCCATGCAAGGACAGGGAGAGAAAACAAACTGTTAATTGATTCCCTGAATAAATCTGTTGAGTGTTAAATGGTGGCTGGATATTAAACACCATTTAAAAAAAAGTATTTTATCCAATAAGTGTAAAAAAATCTTGGATTATTATTATTATTTTTTTTTTTTTACAAAAATGTAGTAGTTTTGCATAATATTAAAAACAAAAAAAATTGATCTGGTTTTTTACAGCAGTTTAGTTTAGTGGCTGTTTTCAGCCACGAACATAACAAAAGAGTTTAAAAAAATCTAATTTAAACAATGCACAAGGGTTGAATCACTTAATTAGGATTCATTACCAAATAATGTGTAAAACTGCATGTGCAGTTATTCATTAAATTATCCCTTATTGCAATTGCATAAGTTATTCCCATAATGATACACATGAATAATATATGTTTATTGATTTATGTATTTCTGTTCCACAGCCCTTTTTGTAGTAAATTTTGAGTTTATTAGATATGATGTGTGTCATTGTAAAAAGTCGGACAGTTGACAATATTTTAGAGCACAAACCCAGCTAAAAGAAATTTACTATAGACATCTAAAACAGGATTGTGCTTGAAATGTTTTTTCACTGTTTTATAGAGGAACCTGAGGTGAGGACCAGGAAGATCGTGAAGGTGGTCACGCAGACCATGGTGAATGGAAAAGTGGTGGATGAATCTAGTGAAGTTGAACAGATTGAAGAGCGAAAAAAGTGAGTCTGGTGACATCACAAGTGACATCACATTCCTGCTCTTATATAGTGCAATATTTCAAGTGATCTGTTCATCAGAAATTCAATTTCAAAGAAACAATAAAGTTTTCTGTTATATAAAAATGTTTCAGCTTGAGTTTTTTACCCCCCTCTTGCTCTTGAACTGATTGTGTTTCTTCTTCACTTTCTTTAGGTCTGATTCTATAAGGGGAGTTGCAGTAGAACGGGTCATTTAACAGTAGCACAGACCGAAACTCTCACGATGAAACTAAATACTCTCGATACTGATATCTTGGGTGTAGAGGTAGAGCTAGAAAAATGATATGTATCATAGATGTGGATGATGAATTGAACCTGTCCGGTCACTGTGTGGGAAATCATGAGCCTGGAGCTGGAAAAGCCCCTACCCTATAAAGCCCTGTAGTGTCAGGTGTCCCGCATTTTTTTCTGGGGTAAACTGGTTATTTACTTTCACATTTTAAAGTCACTGTATGATTTACAATGGCGAGAAAAAACTTTTGGAATTTCATTGTTTTCTGGATACATTTGTGATAAAACTGGATACCGTACTGTACAATTTTTTAGGCAGGTGTGCAAAAATTTCTCTTTTATATTTAGACATTTAGTAAATAATTATTGTTGTTATAGTGAGTGGACAGAATGAAAAATAAAATAAACCAATATTTGGAGTGAATATTTTGTTGCTCCATCAAACGTATCTGTGATTAAACTCCACATTTCGGAGTGGCCTTTCACTGTGGGAGATCTAAGGCACACTTGTCAATAATTAAGCCTAACAGCACCTTGATGCACCACACCTATCAGGTGGGATTATCTTGGCACAGGAGAACTGCTTACTAACATTATTTGTGATCAATATTTGAGAGAGGTGGCATAGTGGGTAGTACTGTCTAACTGGCCTTCCAGTTAGAAGGTTGCTGGTTCAAGGCTCGCCGGTGACCTTCCTGAAAGGAGTTTGCATGTTCTCCCTGTGCTTTTCCTCCGGGTACTCCAGTTTCCCCCATAATCCCCAAAACATGCATTATCTGAATAATCTAAAATTCCCCTAAGGTGTGACTGTGTGAGTCATTGTTGCCCTGTGATGGATTGGCGATCTGTGTACCCCCGCCTCTTGCCCAATGTGCACTGGAGAAAAGCAGACCCCTGTGACTCTGAAAGGGAAAAAGCAGGTTGGAAAATGAGTGAAGGAATATTTGAGAGAAATGGGTCTTGTGTATGTAAAAAAGGTGTTGAGTTTAGTTTTGGGGAGCAAAACTAAAAGCATTTACATTTTTGTCAAGCAGCTAGCTAAACAAAATGCTAAATTAAAACAATTCAAACACGTATCACTTAATATTACTTAATAACATATCACTTAAGCACAATGGCCTTAATTTTTGGCTTTGATGATATATTCCAGAACCTCAGGTTACCTTTTATTTTTTGTTATTTTGTTGATATGGGTATGAGTGGTAGCTTTGTGACTGTGATATTTTTCAATGAAAAAAAATAAAAAATAGGCAGAGATTAATACAATTGCACCCTCTATTGGAAAAAAATTATCGTGCTTTGCAAAGCTCTTCAAATACCAAACATTTAAAATTCTAAACGTATTATCTGTGCATTAAACCTTATTTATTACCTGAATAAACGTATTAAAACTAGTGAATTTTTAAGCCCTTAAATCCGAAAGATAGTTTAAACGATTTTCCAAAACAGAAGCGTTTGCTGTTTAGCGCGTTTATGTTTCGTCGACCAATCAGAAAGCAGAGCTGTCTTACAGCACATCCTTTTCCGACGTAAGCCACGCCCACCAACGAAGCACAAGCGCCGTATGTGCGCCTCGTCTTCTGCAAATAAGCTAACTCTAGGACATTAAGCACCCGCTGAAGGTATTTTTTATCTTCATTCCCATAATTCATATAACAATAGTGTCACATTTAGTCTACGACTTATTGTCGCCCATTTAATGCTCCTGCTGTAGCTTACCAGGCCTGGTGCCATTATCGTGCGATCATATGTTCATGCGGCCAGAAGGTGCAGAAATGTTATTTTAATCATAATTTTATTTGTGTGCTGCATAATAATTTAAAAAGGCACGTGTTTGAATATAACAAGCAGTCAGACTGTTATCAAAATATATCCCAATCATAATTTGCCTGTTTTAATAGTACACCATGGCTCAGGATGGGGTGATTCTGCAGTTCAACTTTCCCACATTTGGAGACTCCATGCTTCAAAAGATGGACATGCTTCGTCGAGATCAACGTTTTTGTGATGTCGTGGTCCGTATCAATGAGCTGGAAGTGCCAGGACACAAAGTGGTTTTTGCTGCTGGTTCACCTTTCCTAAGGGACCAATTCATCCTTCAGGACTCTCATGAAGTTCAGATATCCACCCAGCAGGAAGCAGAGGTTGGCCAGAGGTTACTTTTGTCCTGCTACACGGGCACATTGCAGTTTCCAGAGCTTGAATTGGTTCACTATTTAACAGTAGCTAGTTTCCTACAGATGAGTCATGTTGTGGAGCAGTGTACACAAGCGCTTAATAAATTCATAAAGCCACACGAGTCTGCCTTATCTCAGCATCCCTCGGATTTGAACACAAAGCAAAGCCACCCAGTTGTAGAGACTGTATGTGTTGAAGATGATGAGTTGGACAGTGATGGAGATGATGACTTTGAAGATGATGTGATCATACAGCCCAAGTCTCCTCCATCGCCAATGTTTCAGAACCCTCAGAACAGTACTAGAGAAGAGAGTCCCATCAACGTAGTGAAAGTAGAGTCAATAGACAAGCACATGTCAGAAAATTTAAAAAGGCCCTCTCCAAGACTGAGCTCCCCTGAGCCACAGCACTCCTTGATCAACTCCACTGTTGAGACCCGGCCCCCAGAGACTGTCATTGACCCAACGGCTGAATATTCACTCTCCCCACCTGGACCCAGTACCTCTGGGAAAGGCAATCCTTGGGCTTGCTCCAGGAATGGCGATAAGGTCATGCAGTGGTACCACCAGTGCCCAAAATGTGCTCGAGTGTTTCGTCAAATTGAAAACTACGCCAATCATCTGAAAATGCACAAGCTGTTTATGTGTTTACTGTGCGGGAAGGTTTTTACACAGAAAGGAAACCTGCACCGGCACATGCGCGTACATGCTGGCATCAAACCCTTCCAATGCAAGATTTGCGGAAAAACTTTCACCCAGAAGTGTTCTCTGCTCGACCACCTGAACCTCCACAGTGGTGATAAACCACACCGTTGCAACTACTGTGACATGGTGTTTGCACACAAGCCAGTTTTACGTAAACACCTGAAACAGATCCATGGAAAGAACAGCTTTGACAATGCAACTGAAGGCAGTTTACTCGAAGGATTATGAGGTCATATCATTACATGAGGTGATAACCTGATGGATTGCAATCTGAGCTAGTGATGAAGCTGCACACCCCTGGGTCATGACACTGACTAGGGTCAAAAAGCAGGTAGAAGATGGACGAATGCCTTGAATACAGTAGATTACGCACATATAGTACCCGACTAGGTTTCATCCAGTTCTGTGAATGGCTTGAACCCTCGAGGTCTCTGCAAACATTTGTAAGAGTGCCAGTAAACTAGACTAAACTATCATTTTACATGTAAGAACACTTTGCATCTAACAGTTTGGGATGCATTCCTTTTCAATAATTACTGTGAAAACTGAATGATTTCAGTAAAGTAGTCAATAAGCAGGATCCAGTGCCATCTGAAATTTAACTTAAAACAAAAAAAAAGACTATAGTACACTATGTGGACTACATTTGTGGTTGTGATGTTTTTTGATACAGGCATAAAAATATATTTATTTAACTTCCATATTACCTGTCTTTACATAATGGGTAGTCACTATCGAAGAATGCTGTGTTCATCACAGACCAATCTGGCCAGATTCAGTAAAATGTTTGGGGAACTCTGCTTTAACATGTATTTGTCCTACATGCTGCTGTACTTGTATCTGTTGTGGTGCTTATGAAGAGAGACCGCGGTCTTTAAACCGTTAGACAAAGAGATACATTTCAAAAGATTAACATGGACAATGATGAGCAGCATGATGGAAACAAGTCTTGTCTGTTTCTGGTACATGTTTTCAAAGTTAGTTTGGTTTGTTTTCTTTCATGCACTAATCTTACAGAATGTCAGTTCATACCCTTCTAGAGGTCAAATCATTTTGTGTTTGAAGGAATAGGCAAGTGTTCAAACAATCAGCAAAAACATCTTTTGAGTTTAGAAAACTAAAGGATATTTGTTTTAAGAGGAGTAATCAGGGGGTGCCACAAGTGTTTCCAATTAGGCCTACCTGGTCCTAGTTGACTTTCTCTGGGCTTCACCCCCAAAACTCCTCACGACAAAGGCTGTGCCCAGACAGCATGCCTTGTACGTTTATACTCACCATCTTATGCTTACACTACAAGGCAAACCTTGACTTATTCATCTATGACATTACAACCCTTTGCAGCTACAATACCTTAAAAGTTTAGGAATGTTTTTCCAAAAGTAAATTTGTGATTTTACTTGTAAAGAAAGCCTTGGTTCCCCATCTTTGATCTGGTTAAACCCAAATGTGGTTTAAGGCCAAATTCAAGTTCTTTGCCAAACTCACCTCTCTATATGGACTATATTTGAGCAGGAAGGGTGCATCCCCAAACAGTGGGAACAAGGAATTGTCCAAAATCTTTTGGAATGCTGAGGCAGTCAGAGTTGTTTTTACCACAAGGGCCAAAGCCCAGCTTCTGAAAAACAAACCTCCGTAGACCATATGACATTTGACGTTCTGTTGCAGTAGACTACAAAAGTTGGCAAACACTGCACATTATGTGCCTCAGAACACTTACTGGCACACCAATTCATGGCTGAGTTACTGCCATTCCCAGTCACTTCCATAGTTAGAACCGCTCCAGTCTCAAGTGTGACTTGTACATCAATATTATACATCAGTATAATAGATATTACTGTCATCTTCTGTAAAGTCAAGTCTTCTTTTGCAATGAGCTGCATTTTATTGTTGAGTGCTAATGGGTTGCACCCTCGTTAACATAACGTTGCTAATGAACCTTACTGTATTTACAACAGTTAGTGTGTGGTGAATGTTTTGAAACTCCAACATTCTTTTCCTGAATTTGGAGTTAGGCTGTGGCTCATTATTAAAGTGCATCAATCAATTGTTGCATTAATTGTGCTTTTCTGGTATTAACAAGTCGTACAATAGTCAATATTTAGGTTTATTTCATGGCAAATATAAGAAGCTGCATAGCATCTGTGTCAGATTTCTGAAGCATTACCGTGGGCACATTGCATGTCGCCCTCCATCCACTGGTAGATTTACTCCAGTAATAAATGTGGCTGCATCAGATGCCAGGAAGGCAATGGCGTGAGCAACTTCCTCCACTTCTCCTGGTCTACCGAGAGCATGAGTTACCTTACACTTCTCCAGGAACTGAAGCAAAAGAGAAAACACACATAAAGGAGTCAGGTTAAAGGTTGTAGGGTGGAATATATCAGAATCAGAAACGTCTTTATTGCCATGGACAGTGAAACAAGTTTCAGGACTAGAAATTCTTTTTTGGCGATGGTGCAAAACAAAGAACACGTACTAAATAATAAATAATAAAGAATATACTGAACCTGAGTATACTGATCCTCATCCAGGCCTGCTCTCTTGTGTACCTCTGTTATTATTACTCCTGGGCTATGGAGACAAAGTGAATCACATCAGCCAGTTGAACCTCTAAATAAAAATGTAAAACATACCAATAAAAGAACATTACCATACAGAGTTGACACGTACTTGCTTTGGTGCCAACTCTAAAATGAAAGAAGAAGGAGTTAACACTTCTAACCAATTAAAAGGGAAAGAATTTTAATTATATTCTTCTGAAAACCAGCCAACAGAAGCACAGGTATGGGTCCAAACTAGACAGGGTGTCACTAAATGTCAAGGCCAATTATCATCACCAACCTGTATGAATAGTGGTTTAGAAGCAGTTTCTCATATTAATGTTTCACCAATTACATGATTTACACAACTCAATTATAATGTAGACTTTAATCAGCAGTTTCATCATTTCTAAGTCTAACCTATCGTTTCTAATCTATTTTTGTGTATAAGGCTATAACACTATTCCTTGTGCAAATTCTGTCAGTAAGGAATTATGTTGCGGGACTGCCTTGGTGTACAAAAATATGGTATTGGGTGCTTGATGCATCTTTATTCTAAATGTAACTTTCCCAAAATCTCCACTAGTGACTGAAAGTCACTCTCAGTCTCAAGTGAATATTTTGTAATACGTAATGGTTGTAATTTACCCCGTCATGCTAGTTAAACCCAAATACATATGTGAACTCATTTTAGAAAGGTCTACTATAGAAAGTTTAACCAGAAATCAACCCAGAACCCCATCAAAGGTTTCAAATTTTAGATGCCACGTAAAATAGTTAAAGTAATCTCAAAATCTGGACTGGCAACCTGTACAGAGTGTAGTTTTGTATGGTGCTGCTTTTGCACAAACGGATGAAATAGCTTCGAGTGGAAATCTGTAATCTCCAATGGAGCTCCCAAATAACGAAAAGGTTGATTGATGGAGTAATCATCACAACTGCCTTTCACTAAAAAAAGCTCCTAGTTCCAATCCCAACAAGTGACCTTTCTGAGTGTAATTAGATTTTTCTCCTCAGGGAGGACGGGTTTCTTTCCACAACGCAAAAAAATTAACGAGGGTTCAATTTGTGATTCAGTATTAGGCTTCATTTACACTGCAATTTTACGCACATCCTTCTGTTTGATGTAAAAGCTTCTGTTTACACAGAATTTCATAAACGACCCGTATCCAGCTTGTATGCTTACACCCACTATAGCAACCTGCATGAGGTTGCCTAGATGTTGTAGTAGTCCAAAGTGGAAATAAAAAAGGACACATGTGAAAAATGCTTAATGAAAGCTCTTTGGTGTAAGTAAACCTCAATAAAGGTGCCATTTCTCCTTCAGGTTCAACCATTTGTTGTAATTTGAAGCTGTCCAAACTTGTGACGTCATTAAAACACTGCAAACTTTCAACTAAATTGTAAAAAAGTGACATTTAGTTTGCAATGCATTGGAAAATTCAGTTTGCCTGTTTGTCATGTACGGTCACTATGGCACAAATCTGATTCCAATCTCAAAATATCCAGATGTCATAGGTCAGATCCAATCAGAGTCAAATATTTACAAATAATCAGAATTGGGGCACATTCAACGGGCAGTGTAAATGGGGCATTAGACACAGTAGTTGAATAGTGTCACCCGGTGATGGACATTGTTTATGGGTGTAGCACAACTTTTTGCCAGCTTAATTTAAGCATTTAGAAAAATTTAATGATGGAGGTGGCCTCACCAAGAGCAACACACCGTGTGAACTGGTCAATAGCTGATTTGGACATGCAGTAAGCAAGTACACCGGGGAACTATAATGGGGAAGAAAATGGTTAGGTAAATGATACATAATTAAAAACAATTGTTTCATACTGATCAAACTCACTGATCGTTGTCCATTCACACTGGACACGTTCACAATTGAGCCTTTAGTTTTAATCAGATGTGGAACGCAGAGATGAGTGAGATGATACACTGATCTGAAAGAAAGTTAAATATTTCAAATATTTAAAAAATATTTAAAAACTTAAAGAGTTGCATCTTTGAGGACCAATACACACTGCTCGTAAAGCTGAAAAGCTGCTGTGTGATTGACTGCTCAGAACAATTTTCAGAGGTTCAGGTACACCAGTCAACAGACTGTTGAAATCCAAACAAAGGAGAAGCGAAGAAGCGAAAAGATTCCTGCATTTCGGAATCCAGTCTGCTACCATTTTGGGTCTGCTTAGTGGACTTTTGACTTTATCAAATGTTTTGAGAATGAAATGTTTGGCATCTTTAGCTTATTTACCAATACTTTAAAAATTAAATCCTTAGTTAGTTGTAACCTATTCAAAACAGTTTTAACTGAATGACCAGTTATTCAATCAAAACAAGCACTCTGTGTTAAATGCGCCCACTAGCTGACTCCGAAGTGGTTGAGACTTTTTAGTATTTACAACTAAAGGAGATTTGGTGTATTATTTTGTACAGTGGAGGTTAGTATACCTGAATACAAGGTAAAGTAATGTGCACAAATGTTTATGAGTGACAATATTATGTACAGAAAGCCTAGTAAGCCAACTGCTTCTCCAATAACAACTGTAGAATTTATTTGGACAAACCTGTCCACATATAACCATAATGTCCATAGATCTCCATTAATGTGCCAGGCATCCAACTTTAAGGTGAAACTTTTGCATGCCTTTAAATTTAATTTTGTGCAAAATCTTCTGAAATCACAAATATATCAGGAAATTTAATTTCTTGCCAAATCTCTAGGTACATGAAGAATGGGTCATCTAGGGTCACCGTATTCTCCAATTCTTTTTAACGTAAGCATCAAAATAACTTGCAATTTGGCACCTTTACATATTAAAAAGCAGCCATTTTAACACTCGTTTTGTCACTCAGTCTCAGTAAATATAGCATAGCCAGGTGGGAAAGTCACTGCTTACCCTCTGTAAAATACGTCTGAAGCAATCAAAACATATGATTATTAATCAAACCATATGATAGTTAAACCCCTTCCGGGAAAACTATCACTGACTGAATGTGAACCAAGATGATTATTCATGAAAGTAGCTTTTAAAATTAAATGCACATAACTGAATAAAGTATATGACCACGCTTAATAGTACAAAATTGACTAATTTAGAAGTAAACGCGTATTTTTGTATGTGATGCATAATTGTATACACTGTATCTGATTGATCACTCAATAGCTAGCCCATGTCTGCAAAGATGTTACCTGACATTAACAGACATGACCTTGTCATACTGGGCCATGTCTGTTGTTTCAATGCTGCCCATGGCCAGGATTCCTGCACTGTTCACCAGCACGTCAAGCCTCCCAAAGTGAGTAATGACGTCATCCACAGCTCTTTTTACCGTCACCTCATCTGTTAAGTCTCCGGGCACAAGCAAAGGCTGCGGAAGATACCAAACAGTTTACGCTGTCATTACAGGTTTGCCCGACAGTTTGACCATGTTTTCTTGTAATTCACTTTCTCTGCTCCGCACTCTTCGCATTCTTTGGCAACTTTGTTTAGGTTCTCCACGTCCCGTCCGTTCAGAGCCAGTAGTGCGCCCAGCTTGGCGAAAAGCAGCGCTGTGCCTGCACCAATGCCCGAGCTTGCGCCCGTGACAAGCACCACTTTGCCACTTAAAGAGCCAACCTGAAATGCCAAATCAATCCCTTTCGCCGGTTAGACGGGTGTTGCGAATCAGATCAGAAAAATGTGTTAATTTCAGTCTAATTGAAAGTATATGTAAACGACCAATGAGTCAGTTTACCTTGAAAGCATCCGACGTAGCCATTTTATTGAGAAGTTGGTACCGCGCAACACTTTATTTTAACGAGTTCACGTGCTCCAGTTCAGTGAATGAGTTACGTCACCGACTATGTAATAGCCCGGCCTTCTCAAAGTGAAACCTTTTATTTTGTTAATATTTTCTTGTTTATTATATAATGGTTTAACGTTGTAGAGTAATGTTGCTGCTGTGCGCTATCTCCAGGTTTTATATAATTTTGTAAATAAAGTGTATTTTGTATGCTTCCGGGTCATGAGTCCTTTTCACATTTCAAAGTTAAGGTCCCATAATACTGAACGTTGTGTATTTTATTAACAAAATATTTTATTAATAAAACAATAGTCATAATTAACAGAAGACCATAGAGCATGTTAAAATAATATGAAGACAAGAATACAAAACACTGCTGAAACGTTTATCAATAACTGAATCTGTAAAAAAAATCTATTAATTTAACTAGGCACATTTTTAAAACACAAGACATCATGAAAGTTTTTACACAGGAACCAGTCAACCAGCGAAGGGGTTGGCATGGATAGTGATATCCTTAATATGAACATCATTAAGAGGGCGGAAAGTCTTTTCATTCACAGGGAGTTTTTCTAGTTCATCCAGAGATTCAAGGCCATCTATTATCCTGCAACAGAGAATAAGTTTGTGTAATAATCATTACAACCATGACAACATCAATTATAATGAACATGAAAGACTGACTTTCCAAAAACGGTGTATTTCATGTCCAGGTGAGGCTGCTTTCCATATGTGAAGAAGAACTGAGAGGCATTTGTGTTTGGCCCATTATTTGCCATTGACACAACACCTCGGACATTGTGCTGCGGCAAAAAGCAAAGCAGAAAGTTAGTAGATCTTTGATTGGACCAAAGCATCCTACAATCTCTGCCAATTTTATGAAGTTTCACATTCAAAGCTGGACTACACAGTAAAGAAAAAAAATTAAACTCACACCTTTCAAAAATGATATTTTGCTGCCAATTTGATTTAAACATCAAACAAACAAACAAAAGGAAGTAGGAAGGAACTTTATTTTTCACACAGCTCATAAACTAATTTGAATCTTGTTGATATGCTGTAAAAATATATTTAGACATCATCATATCTACGATCATTACTTACTTTCAGATGATCACTGAATTCATCTTCAAATTTTCTTCCCCAAATACTAGTCCCTCCTTTTCCTGTACCTACACAAATGATTATCAAATACTTAAAGAGCTTGTGAAAAACGTGACAAAAAAGAAAGTACAAAACAGCATTTTTATTAATTAAATTATGTTTTTAAAACTTATATTCCTTGTAAGTTTTAGTAGAAATGCATTTACTAACACGTCTAACAAAATTAACAAAATAACTACTAAAATAAACAGCAGCTTATATCCGGAACATATACATGAGATATTAAAACTAAAATTAATTATTATAATGCAGCCACAAAATGTCATGTTGACATTTTTGACCTTTATACTTGCCACTCTCAGTCAAACACATTATTTCACAAATTCTCAATTTCATAAACAATTCTCACACAAAGTCAACAGGTTACTGGCACTATTTTAAATAATTACAAAAAAAAAATAATCCTAGCACATTTTAACGGCATGTGAAAATAGATTTACAGCACAAAGCTTGGTGAAGATGTTTGTTTAATGTTTACGCAAATCTTAAATTAGGCAATTAAACCACAAAATTTGTTTGATGACATATTTAAGACAGAACAGATGTGACAACAGAGATGACGGAAGAAAGCTTGGTTCTATTACCTGTTGGGTCTCCTGTCTGGACTATGAACCCTTTAATATTCCGATGGAAAATACAGCCATTGTAAAACCCTCCAGCACACAGTGCAAGGAAATTCTGGGGGTAATATACAGAATATATTTCAAAAGTCTGGTAGTTATTGATGAACTAATTGCTTTAAAGAGCTGTGATGTTAAATGATGTGGGAAAGTGTGTGAGTGCTTGTATGTGAGGGTGTAGCCTTACTTCACAGCTCTTTGGAGCTTTCTCACAGAACAGTTCTATTTTGAAGTCGCCGAGGTCTGTGTGCAGTGTAACGGCCTGTCAGAACACACATATCAGTTCTATGAATTGCTGAAAAATGTAATTATACACAAAATATTTTAAAATACATGTAAAATTGCAAAAGAGCATGTGAAATTAAAACATATTGTATTTATATTGGCCTTCTTTGGTGAAGAATGTACATTTCTAATTTACTACTGTAGTTTATGAATGCAAGTTAAATATAATTAACATTACGTGAAAATGAACCCATCGTGAAATTATGTATTTTAATGATAATGAAAATTTGTGATGTACAATAGTAGTAAAAAGCTACTTTTATATTATTTGTCCTAAATGTATTAGGAGCAAGTTTAGGAAACACAGGATTGCATTTTCATCATATGGAGAAAATGTGGCAGCTGCAGAGTGTTCCATTTCTCAAAAGATACATCTGTACGTCCTCATCAAGGACCTTCATTGTTGGTCATCCCATGGCAGTGATAATTTGTCCACTTCCGGATGCCTGTCACCTTGAAAAAAATGATTGATGGAGGGTGCATTTTGCAAACGAGTTAAATGTTCATCGCAATGTTTTTATCGAAAATGGGTAACTGATTTAAATAGCGATTTGCTACTTAATCCTTTTACAATCCTATGGCTTTATGATGAAAAAATTGCACATATGTATGCACATTTCAATTTACTTGTTGAATTGCCATTTTTGATAATGCACTTTTATTTTATTTTGTACATTTTTGCATTAAAAATTTAAAGAAATATAAAATGCAAAATAAAAGAACCGATTCATAATTGCAGCAGTTGTCTCACGGCTGGAAAGTTTACAATGTCTATGAATGAATAACAATAAATTAATCTTTAATTTTCAAAAAAATTTAACTTAATAAATATATAAACAAATTAACGCTCTGATTACTTTCCTTTATCATACATTACTCACCATTTGATTAAAATCAGGGTAGCAAAATATCAACAATTGGAATTAACGTTACTTAAAAAAATGCATTTGTAAACTTGAAATGAAAACATTAATTCATGTAAACCATGCATTGAGAAATAAAAAGGAATCTTACCATGTTTTGTAAACACAACGTAAAAACTAAACAAGTTCACATGGACAGTGCAATGCTGAAGTGAACGAAACCGCCACCTATGTGTGCTTCACAGTAAAAAGTCCGAAGCAGCACAATGACGGGAAACACTAGTTCCTAGTTAGACACGTCCGTTTTACGCATTTAGGCATTTACGCAAGGAGCTTTTAACTCGTTCAACATTTCACATAAAATCACTTTAAAAATAGTATTTATTTTAGAATTTCGTCTAAGCGTTTATTAACGTAAATATAACGTTTATATATTGTTACATAAATATGGTTGACATAATTATAAATGTAAACTCGTATAAAGAAAGCTTATTAGACAATTAAGATATTTAAATAGAGAAAAAGAGGAAACATTTGTAGTCACTTCCAAGGACATTTATTGACGCATCAAAAAGTGTTTTGTTCTCTCCGTATGGCTTAATACAGTTTGTCAGATTTCCATCCCTTCAATTACATATCTTCAACACAGCAAAACAAAACAAACAAAAAAAGTCAATAGACAAATAAGATTTGTTTTTAAATAGAAAATAACACTACATCTCAATAGAAGAAAATTGAATGGCACATACCTGAGTAACAACTTCGTTAACTGTAAGCTTAGTTTAACCTGTCAATAGTACAAGATGTGTACATGGAAATCCTTCATTTAATTGAGGTAATAGGGGTTAACAACTATATTAAATGACCTGTCAGCAATAGCAAGTTTATTAAACGACAAATTAATATGACCACTCTATAATAAACAAAACACTTATAATATATTGTACAGATTAGTGGCAATCAAGTAACAAACTGTATCTTACAAATGGGTAATTATGTTAGCGGCGCTCATATTCTGTTAATTAGTTCTACATTATTGTGATTGTCTTTATGAAACTAAATACTGTGTTGTGGTGTTACGTGTGGTTTAAAACAGTAGACAACTTATAGTGCATAGCCGAGGGTGCTCCCTAGTAACTCTGAGGAGTATAATACATTAACCTGTTTGATGTGGATGATAATACGCTAGTGCTCAATTCAGAGTGAGCAGACTGATGAATATGTTTATTGAATATTATGTAAAATGGCTAAGAGATACCCATGCATTATAAATGAACAGATGAAAAAATCACATGCATATTTTTGCATTAATTAATAACTGACATAATTAATAACTTTTTTTTTAATATGGCTCCAGGTGTTTTCCAATGATTTCTGAATTAAAATGCAATGTCTCAAAAAGACAGTTCTGTGCTAATTTATATATACCTAGAGTATAAAAGAAAAACGTTGGTTTTCTTAAAGAATATATACAAACAGTTAGAAATCAGTGAGGAATAGCTTTTTGATAAGGGGCTTTAGCACTAAACAGTGTACCCTGATTGCCAGTGTTCTATGTAATGGATTATAGAGAGTTTCCATAACACGTAAGAAAACAGTGATGTCACACAAATATATGCACAGTAAAACTGGAAAATGTACGCGTACATGTACTAAAGTGTTAATATTAAGGCAAAAGGAACAGCATTTAAAGATGTGATGTAATATTTGGTCTGCTCCCTCTTCAGTGTTCATGAACAGAAATGGCATCTTTGTCTGTTAAAATTTAACAAGTACAAAATAGAATAATGTGAAATAAATGCTTTTCCCTGTTTTTGTTTGAAACATTCTGTAAAAATAGCAAAGGCGTGTCATTGTTTCTATTGCTCGATTCCAAATGTGTCCTCCTCAAAGAGGCAAGTGCTCAGGTTCAGGCTTGGGATTCAAGAAGCCTCTTTGTCAGTTCTCCAGAGCTGTTCTTTCACCTCTGGAGGTAAAGTGTTGAAGATACTGTCTTCCACGATGAGGGTGCTCCTCTTCAGAAGCTTGCACTCACCCAGCTCCACAGGAAGGCACTCCAGCCGGTTGCCCCTCAGCTCCAGCTGTGTCAGGCTTGTCAACTCCCCAAAGCGGGAGGGCACTGACAGCAGGCAGTTGTTGCCCAGGTTCAGAGTTCGCAGTTTCTTACACTGAAACAGCTCAGGGGGCAGAGCCTCAATCTAACAGGAAAGGAGAAAGAATACATGACTAGCAGGTGGTTTTTGTCATTATTCATAGTCCATTAAGATTATCATTAACACTATAGGTAATAAGTCCTTCTGAATTATTATATTATATATATATATTGTGTTGTGGTGCGGGGCAAAATCAGTGTTGCCAGGTACGACTCATCAGGCTGCATGCATTTAAATGAGGTCCAACCGGTGAGCAAGATGAGTCACAGCTTCAGCGTGCGGGAGAAGGCTGACCATTTCCCTTCAGTGGGAGAAGCGATGGATGCTGTGAGAGCCACCAGGAGCTGAAGGAACCCAGGAGGTGCTCCACCGACCGGGTCTAGATTGTTGCCGCCGGTCGAGCTGAGTCACTGGGCCTGTTGCCCGGGAGAGCGTTCTGGGCATTTGGCCACCCACATTCTGGCACGGGCCAATGCAGTGGGGATTGGCCCAATTAGCGCTGAGCGTAAAATGCACTGAGCGGCTTTGAACAATGGACAGGAGTGTCTGTGTCTCTCTCATCAACCCGCTATTATTATATATTACAATTAGTGGTTTGGTTGATAGCATGACATTCAACAGTATTTATTTCTGACAGCAGTCACTAATGTTGATTGATTCTTGTCTTTCTTGTAATTTTCTTTTTTTTATGATGGTTGCATAGATACACAATACACATAGATACACAACCCCAGCATGAATGTGTCTCACATTGGGAAACACATATTACAGAGCATTAACAGAGACCAGATATAAACAAAACACTGGTTATGCATGAAAGATTTGGTGACCACTAATACTTAATTATGATTAATGGGTTCCCGTATGACCTTCCCTTTTGCACAAATTTGTGAGCTAGTTGAAGAAATTCATCTCTGATCAGATAATCTCCACTTTAACAGACATTACAAATAGCTCAACAAAACATTTGTAATTTTTTTTTGTTATTTTTTATTTTGTTAAAATAATTATTTTGAGAATGAATCCCTGTAGCATAACAAATGACAGCTTATTGTGAACATTGATAAATATGAATAAGTCTACAATCTATCTTTTGCAAATATTAACCCTTGCATTGCTCAGATTCACTACCCTTTTTTGTTTGCAGCTGTTGCAGCCATTTAATTAAACTGGTGTAAAAATTACCAGATCAAAACTTTTTTAATTCTGTACTTTTTCCCTTTAATTGCCAAGGTTTTTACATGGTGTCACTTATTTTGGAGAGATGTGGAGAAAATAAGAAAGATATTTTCAACATTAAAAAAATTGTGTTTTTTTTTTTTTTATTCAAAGCATTTTCCTTTATTAGGTGTAAAAATTAGATTTGTCACCAAAAATCATTCAATTTGCTTAAACAGAGAAAATGTTTTGGCCAAATTTAGAGTCTAAATCACGCTGAAGTGCTAAAAACATCCCTCGAAACACATAAGGGTTAATTAAAAATCAACAACTTTAATATTGATAAAGTTGACTCACCCTGTTAGCAGTCACAGCAAAGTACTGAAGATTTTGCAGGGTTCCTATTTCCGATGGTATGTCAGTAAGGTTGTTATGGCTCAGATCCAGAAACCTGAGCTTTCTGCAGAAGAAAAGTTGGTGTGGCATCTTCTCGATCTTATTGCGGTTTAAATACAGGCGTTCCAAGTTGACCAAAGTACCTATCTGGAAAGGTATGTACGCAATCTGATTATACCACAACTTCAGACAAACAAGTCGATGAAGATGCTGAAAACTGATGATCTCCTCAATGGTCTTCAGGTTGTTGTCCTTGAGATCAATCTCCTGTAAATTGTGCAAGCTAAAGATGGAATGTGGTATGCGCTCCAGATCACATCTTACAAGCTCCAGCTCTGACAGGTTTACCATCTTCTTGAGGCTGTTGAGCACCATCAGCTTAGTGCCTTCATTATTGATGGATAACTTCTGGAGGTGCAGGCCAACATCCGTGACCACCTGGGGCAGCTTTGTAAGATTACTTTTTAATCTCAGAACCTTCAGTCGCTTCAGCTCTCGTAAACCGTCAATTACAATGTAGCGATTGTTGTCGGCACTAAGATTGCCAGTAAGGTGCAACTCACTTAAGTTCTTCAAGCTATAGATCCAAAGTGGAATCTCCTTTATGTCAGTAAACTTGATGTGCAGTGATTTCAGGTTCTCTCTTAAAAACGCCAGAGCTGGTGCTTCTATTTTTGCTGGTGTGTGGTATAACCACATCTCTCTGAGGTTTGTGAGCTGAGCTATTATTGGGGGTATGGTAACATCGGGAATGAGTTCAAGCTTCAAAACCTCCAATTCCAGCAAATCAAAAACTGTGTCCGGAATCCCACTCAGCATGAACAGATGGAGCTCCAACTTCTCTTGGGAGTTTTTGGTGATCCTTTGACGGAGCTTTTCTAACGTCCACTCGTTGTTAAGGTTCAACTGGCGAAGCTTGTTTTCACTCACTTCAGAGAGAAAAACGGCGAAACGTTTGGAATAGAGAGGATCATATTGGTCAATCATATGGAGCATGAATGCAAAGTCATTTTTGACATCTGGGATGTCGCTGTAGCTGCTCTCTTCTCGGATAGACTCAAACGAGTACTTCTTGAGTGAACGCCGCAGCATCCAGCTGAGGGTGTAGACACAGATCATTCCATACACAATAACTAGACTGATGTAAAAACAGGCTAAAATCTTGAAGAGGGTTGCCAAAGGATGGGCACAGTTGTACATGCGATATCCAGTGAGACTTTCGATGTCTACGTTGCAGTCGACGCTGAACTGAATATTATGAACGTAGTATCCTGTATAGCAAATAATGAGGATAAACTTAACAACTTTTATGATAGTCTGCCGAATGTAAAGTCGATACACTATATCACCTTCCTCAACATGAATTCGAAACTTCTTTACTTTCTCAAACAATGCCTTTGCCTGTTCCCCTTCCTTTTTGTCTAGGACTCCGGTCTCAGAGTGGTCAACAATTCCCTGCTCAAACCGAGACCTAGTTGTCGACAGCATGGGAACACTCGCCTCAACATCCTCGCTAACATACGAAGCCTTCTTATCAAAAGAACCATTCATTTTCACCAAAGCTTTGGGGTCACTTTCTTCGACCACAGTTTCAGACAGAGCTCGCGTGGTCCATGGTGAGTCGAAACACTTGAGAAGAATTGAGACAAAATGTTCCAGTTTAGAGCTTGTCCAAGGGAACTTGAACCAGAAATTGCTGCAAGCCAGAAAGATTAGCGTATGCAGTAGCACCAAATATGGGAAATATTTTGCAAACCAGTGAAGTTTGTTTTCATAACATACAGCATCAACATAGTTGTACTGGTGGCGGTCAAGGTCATACTGGATTCCATGAGGCTCAAAGGCCAGTGGCACAGAAAATGTTGCATTAAAATACTTGCGACAGGTTTTGTTCACCACCCATTTGCAAGGCAGGCAGATCATTTTGTCTTGGGTGACTTGAAGAGTTCCCCCAAACACTGCGATCATCAGCATTATGACAGACAAATAGTCTGTGAACACGTCCCACCATGGCTTTAGGATACGATATGTAGGTTGCGTGTCCACAAAGTAGCGCAGCTCTGTTATGGGAATCATGATTTACCTAAAATGAGAACATGTTCACAGTCAATCTACTCTTAAAAGTCAATGTAATGCACAACATTCCGACTAATATAACTAGTGAAACACTTCAAATATGAAATATGAGACATTCATTACCCAATTCAAGGGTGGCTGTCTTCTCCAGTTGTTGCTGCTACACAAGAAGACTCCACCAAAAGAGCGCTCTGGCTTTCTTGTCATCTATTATTAGCCATTTCCTATAATAACACTAAAGAATTGTCTCCTCTGGCTATGGAGAGTCCGTGACCCCAGGGTTCAAATCCTGTTTGTCTAAGACAAGGCAGTGTCTGAAGCGGTGTCTCCTCCACTGGATCTTACCTAACACTCTGCATGTCCAGTCAGGAACTGGCACTCATCACAGCCCTTTTTGTCAGGATGGGACACAGATATCCTGTCATGATAAAATGACACAATACAATGTCCATTTCAAAGAGGTTTTAATTACCCACTGACAGAAAATAAACGGTTGAAAACCTCTAAAAATGCTTAAACATTAGGGTTCATAATACATAACGTTATAGTGTCAGTAATTTTGAAAAATACAATACCTGCTCTTTCTAACAAAGGTTTGAAAAAAAAAAAACTATTTTAACAGATATGACTGCCTCATAAGGGGCCAACGTTATGATCACACCCCACTTCATTTTTAAAGAGTAAGACATTTAATTTATGAAGAGGAAACTAAGCGACCAAAACCATTTAATGGCAAGAAAACTAACATGAAAATGGTTTTAAGAACGTAATAAGATAATAAAATATAGCGCCGACCCCTAAAGGACAACTGGATTAAACCAGTTCATTTCTGAATCCTCTCCGTTACATACATAGAGGCGACTCTGAGACAATAGTAGCGTTACAAATTTTTTATGACAAAAAAACGTCCACGTTGTTTTACAGGATGCTCATATTTAGACGTAGATCATGGCATATTTACGATTACATGATAATAGTCGTAGAATTTTTACCGTCTTTGTGTAAAAGGGTAGTGTTTTATATACTCGGCGAAAGAAACGGGGGCATTGGTGGATAACATACTCACCCAGCAGCCTGGTGCCACCTATCCTCCATCGCCTGCCTTCGGATTGAATAGCTAGGATAGCTAAAAAGTAGCGTAGCGGAGTCCTGATAAAAAGCGCAAAATGCAATCTCAGCTGCAGGGGATCAAATGTATTTGTCATAACCAATTCATTACACCAGAGGGCAGTGCAAGCAGAGTTTTCAACGCTGTCTTGAGTTCCTCTTTAAAGCTCACTATCGCTTCTTACTGGACTGGAGTGAGAATCACAAGAGGAGCTAAAACTACCATTCGGTTTATCAATTACTTTTGTTGCCTCAAAGGTGGTTCTATCGTGAAGTCCTACTTTAAGATGAATTCATCAGAAATTACACAGAAATTTAGCTATATACTTCCCCCTACTCCTTGTTTCCAGAGACCTGCCAGCTTCTTCTTCTTCCACAGCTGATCAACATATTTGCACTATATGAAATTATACATTTATGCCTATCCTGCACATAGTAACTCTCTGGAATCGTATTGTGAGACTCCGAAAACTCTTAAGATGTTAAATTGTTTTTTTTTTTTTCTGGCTTTTGCAGCAAAATAATAATAAACAAAATGCTAAAAGTGGAAATAAATCTTTTGAATTCTTTTGAACCTGGGGCAGAGAGGCAGCAATATGGATTGAATTTAACAAAGTTCATCATGTATTATGTAGACAAACTCCGTTTAACCCACAAGGGAAACTAAACTGATTAAATAAACTAAAATATTAACTAAAAAAATAAACTAAGATAATATTATAATCTTATGGAACTGAAATCTGTTGGCCTATGTGAGTTATTTATTTTGGTTTATGAAATGGAGGAATTTGATGTTTTTTTTTTAATACAATTGAGTACAATTATATCGTTAAATATATCATCCCCACTTCCTCAGCAATCTAGTCTAAACTCCCTCCATCATCGGCCGAGACCTCTTCTAGTCACTCTAATGCAGTTTCTATATTCCGATTTGCTGGCCTGAAAACCCAAAGATAAAAGTCTTTTTAAAAGATTGTAAAGGTTTTTTGTTTGTTTGTTTGTTTGTTTTGTGTTTTAGCTAGGGCATTCTAGTGAGTGCAAGCAAGACAGTTCACAATCATGCAGAAACTTTTTCTTTAATTTCTTTAAGATAGAGTTTTATTTTTGATTGCTCACATTTTTTCACTAAACTTGAAATTAGATTTAAAGTGTCTTCATTATACTGATCCCAAAGAAGAGCTGTCTTTTAGAATACCTCAATAGATCTACAAGTAACAACGCATTGTGCTCCCAAATCAAAGCGTATCTGAGAAGTGATACCACAAGACACACAAATGCAGACGTCTGTGTGTCAGCGTTTACATTTCCCACACCAGGAGGCTTAGAAGAGGATGGTTTCATCCAGAAAAGCTGTAGGTTGTGTCAACACTGCTCAATTTGTTGCATTTATTTGTTGCAAAGACAGGGTAGACAAATTCTCTGAGCCAATGTTTATATCCTTACCCTTCCACTTCTCTCCTAATGGCTGCGACCATGATTTGGTTTCCTTGACCAGCTCTTTTTCTTCGGATGCCATTCTGACAAAATAAGCGTTTTTGATTCCTAAGACTGTTCATAGGCTAAAAACCAATAGTGTTCTTGCCAGTTGATGGAATTGCCAGTTGATGAATTGCAGGTTCAGTAATTTTCTGTTAACATGGAAAACATGCAGGTAATTATTTGATTAAAAACCACTGTTTCCACTTTATGGAGATAACATGGTATGAGATAAATCTCCAGCTGTCATTTGCTTGCAGTTTTAACCATACTTTAATATCTGCTAAGTGCTCACAGTATGGATTCAAATAGGTCATTGTGTGACTCAGTTGTCCCCACAACAGGCAAAAATGCTCAAAAAAAAAGTTTTGCTACAAAAGTTATATTTCAGCAACAACTCTCTAAGAATTTGATGGTGAACACAGTGGCATGGATTGTACTGGTGATTGGATTATAGCATGCAGTGCACATCAAAGATGGAATACCATAATCCACCATAATTGTGAAGTGATTTTACTTAAAATGAGCATCATGGCTTCAATGACTCTATGCAGAGAAAATAAAAGCATGATACTGGAGTGTTTGTGCCTACGTCATCATTAAACAGCTAAACATTCATTTTAACTGTGATAAAATATTCAACAACTCTTTTTGTTTAAAGCACGGCAATTTTCTTGTTTAGAGCCATGTTATACATGAACTTGTATTTTGTTTTAATCCATAATAGGGCCACTATCGTGGATTTTAAAAAGCAATTTGTCAAATTGATCAATAATATTATTTCACACAATGCCATTCTGGATGATAGATTTTCTGAACTCTTTCTAAGGTTTGGTGACAGAGACGTGGGAGTTGGTTTCTATAACTTTTAGAGACAAAGTTAACATTATATTATGTCACTGACTCCTCCATAACAACCAGACTGTTTATCCTAACAACCAATTTGGCATAAACATAGCTCAGATCAAATCCCGAATAATGTGCATTGCAATCTGCCACAGACACATAGCCATCAGGCTGTTTATCAAAGCAGCCAAATTGGGAATATCTCTATCTCAGCTTTGGGACATCCTAGAGATATGGGGGCTGGTGTATGACCTCTTTTATGCAGTGTAGTGTAATGTAGTAACATTGAGAAGATTTTTATAAAATACTTTTAAACAGCACATCAAAGTTTGTCTACAAACTTCAGCCATCTAGTTACCCTAGTGTTTAGTCAGTGAACCAATGGCTTGAACACACAGCTCTCAAATAAATGGTAAGTGATGACTCTAAAAAAACTAAGCATGGCATTCATAGATGCACATCATGTGTAGAAGAATAATCACACTCAGACTTTCTACCCTGCCCTGTTTGACTTTCTTTGATTGACATTCTATTTGCTGGTTGTTTTTGATATGACAGCTGCGAGGTTGAAGCTTTCAGTGACCCAAGTGATCATCCACTGCAGGTGGCCCTTTTCTCCTCATCCAGACAAATTCCTTGCAGGAGTTGTTTGAAAACTGTTCAACACCCACAAAAAAATCACCCAGGCACTGAAATTATTCTGTAAATTCAGAATATATAACACTGAAGCCTCTTTTCTGTGATACTGTGAAAAGCAAAACACCACCCTCCCTCTCTTCCCATGCAAGCAGCTTCATAAAAGAACTGGAATCTCAATGGAGGCCTTCTTCCAAAGAACCTCAGACACAAGGAAGTTCAATAACGGGCATCAGCCTGGTGAAAAATGTGGTTTAGGCCACGATGAAAAATGTATTGAGCTTCAAAACATTGAGGAAGCCAAGCTTGTCGATGTTAAGTGGAAAAGAAGGAAGAAAGTGATCTTTAGTTCACAGGCATTTTGTGTTGAACAAAAGCCATTCAAGCACTCAAAGCTGCTGGACTCAAATGGTTTTGCACAACGATCTACTTTAACAATTATAACTGGAAAACGTTTAAAAAAGTGTCTATTTAGGAGTTTTACAACCTGGAATACTTTTGAGTCTTTTTTAATTCAGATATTTTAAAATCTGAAATGCGTTTCTACACAGCTGTTCATACTCTAATTGGAAGCGACTGAAACTGCAATTCATTGACTGACCCCTTGAGGCTTGTGTCAGAAGGGAACAGACTTTTACTGTAAAAGTGATCAAAATCTACAGCAGAAAAAAAATTTAATCCTGGTACAAAGAGTGTTTTTACTTAACATCAGTAACTAATGACAAGTGGTGAGGGAGGTGAATGTTTTGTATTACCGTACTTGTTTTTTTTTTTGCCATTTTTGCCTTTATTTATTAATACATTCATCATCTAACCCGAGTAGTATTCTCTTTTGAGGTCACGGGGGTCTGCTGGTGTCTATCTCCAGCACACATCAGGCGAGTGGCAGGGGTACACCCTGGACAGGTCGGCAGATTTTTGCCTTCATAATGAACTAGGACAGCTTTGAGACAGCAGACGCTGATGAGAAATGACGTTGAGTTTGGGAACAAATATGTGCAATTACACTATATATGGCACTGGCTGATTACTACTTTTACTATTACTATGCAAAAATATTTTAAAGGACAATTAAAATTTTAATTAAACTGCTCCTTTTCCTTTTAAAACCTTTTAAACTGAAAATTAACTGATATATAACAGTACAAATACTGACCAAAGTGCTTAACAAATGCAAGAAGTACTACACAATGACAAATATGAAACATTAAAACTGATGGCCAATGACCAATTTTTGAAAATCTATTTCCCTGAAAAGTATATATTTCATTAACTGAAACGTTTCATGAATATAATTAAAAAAAGAATGCAATACACAATAAGTTTCTAAATGTTTTCTTAAACACCATTATCCTCAGTCCGAAGTTTTGTGCTATCCATCTTGTAGCTTTATTCAGTGTGCAGGTCTACATACAGCTGTAGTTTGTGGTGAGGGAAACCAAGAGAAGGGGGCAGTGGATGAATGAAGAAGGGGGCTGCAGTGCATTCCTGGGCCATGGTTTGTACACTCAGTGGAGAGAAGTGTGTGCAACAGGCTGTGAGTGTGTGTGTGAATGTGAGGGAGTTCAGCACAATAACCAAGCTCACAGCTAATTAGTTCAACCTCCAGACAAAAGGAGGGCCAGGCAGTGAAGAGACCCCCAGGGCTCTGTGGGACAGAGGACAGAGGCTTGATACGGGACAGTTTGCTCCTGCTCTTCAGTCTTTACTGGAGCTTAACGCAAGTTGTGGACTTCCACAGAGCATGTGAGAGCCGGAGACTAGGAAGGACGTGACGAACGGCAGCATCAGTTCAATATTATGTCTGGATCACACTCTGACGATGACAGGGCTTTCAAAGACTGTGAGTTTCATACACTTTTTGAGTAGAAACATTATTCTTTTTCACTGCATGAATTTTCCCAAACATAAGTGCAAAACTAATTTTTTTGGTAAAGTATCTGGTTGAATTTTTTTTTTTAATTGTGTGAGTGTGTGTTGCCCTGCGATGGACTGGCGACCTGTCCAGGGTGTACCCACGCCTCTCGCCCAATGTGAGTTGGAGATAGGCACTGGCAGACCCATGTGACCCCAAAAAGGGTTAAAAATGAATGAATGAATTTCACATCAAGTAAATCAGTGTATTAGTAATTACTCAAAGACAGACAAATAGATTTCTTCAAATATAAAATATTATTTTTTTAAAGTAGAGTTGCTCAGAATCATAAGGAAGATCCAGCATAACATTATAGTCGTATTTGTGTATAATCATCCATCACAATAGCAGTATACTGTATTAGAGTAGAGTACAAGTAATTCTATTTTGGGGATTTCACTGCGGTAAAGTGACCTTGTCATGATTTACAGCTGCTTTTAGGTTAATGATTCTGAAAAAAAAATATGCAATAAAACACACAATCATTCTGGCAGTGAGCAAATCTGATCAAAAAGTTGTGATTTTATGTCTTACACTAGTAGTTACTGGTTACTAAATTAATTTTTTGTTATATTGGTGTCAAACGAACATGCCGGAAAATGCAAGAACTTCTATCATATCATTTAAAGTACTCATTGCACAACAAACATGATTTTCTTTGTAAAAACTAAATTGTTACATGTACCAAATTTGGAGCTGTGAAAATTATTTAATCACATAAAAGCAAATTTTAAATTTCACATTTGTAAACACTAATATTAATGTATATGGGGGGGGGGTGTATATAGCAATTGAAATATCTCAATTATAGGATCTCCAAGTGACAGAAAATACAAACAGGAAATCATATATATATATATATATATATATATATATATATATATATATATATATATATATAT
>SRMA01025430.1:980516-1003876 GCA_007224835.1 Danionella cerebrum | reverse complement strand
TCTTCTTGTTTACACACGTGTCTGGGTTCTTTCAACACGAGCAAAAGCTCTTCGGGGCTCATCACGAAACGCACAAACTCCCTTTTTCATATAAACAATTTGATCAGGAGATGCGATGTGTTGTCGATCGCATAGATCTAGATCTGCTCGCAGTGTCACTTTCATTACAATAGATCTCAAGACTCTCTGCTTTAACATTGAGAATTACTCGAGATGGATTTGAGACTCAAGCTGAAAGAAGACATTGCTGAAAAGCAACACGTGGGAGAGTTATAAAGATTCATCGAGAATTCTGAGTTCTTTGTCGCCTCGTCCTCTTGAAGATGTTCTGAGTGATTTGTTGAGTCGACTGCTCTTTCTTTCATACAATATTTACACAGGCGCAGCGTTCGTCTCCATGTGAGACAGATTCCCAAACACACATGTTAGTTTAGCAGCCGGCTGTGCATCACCATCCTAATGGTTTCAACTTGACTCTGCTCTCGACCGTCACTGACATCTGAACCAGATCCAGTGCCAAACAAATCCAAGACTCGAACGCCGCGTTTCAAACCCGCATCTGTTCACTGCTTGACTTTTGCCCCAAAACAGGTGTTACATCCAGGGTTTGAGGCTGCGCCATGCGCCTGTTGAGTAAAGACAACACAGGCCTGTCTGATGCCACACACACACACACACACGCACACACACACACAGAGAAGGAGAGAGATACGCATCGCAGCCACAGAAGATTAATGCACAAAAGCACTGGGACTTACTGCGCCACCTGCCACGACACAAACAGAGCTTGATGGAGAGATTAGCTGAGATCCGTGCAGACCTTCATTGCTTCTGGTTCTGAATCTCTCCATTTCCACTTCCCGGTGTGAAGCATGGGGGAGGAGTGATGGTGTGGGGGTGTTTCATAGTTCACAGTTTTGGCTATTTGTTCTGTAGTGCTGGGCCAGATGACCTGTCCCCGATCGCAATCATCCAATTCAAACACTTCGGGATGATGCACCACAGAGAGAAAGCAAAAGAACAGTCATCGCGAGAATGCCACCAGCACGTGAAGCTTTAAAGAATCTAGAATAACAAACATGTTTAGAGTTACTAGACACGTGTGTAACCAACTAGTCTGTATGAAGATGGTGTAACAGAACTTATGGACCAATACCAGAAGAATCTAGTTTCGCCTGGAGCCAAGGAGATGAGCAACAAAAACAACAACAAAAACTTTTGAGAAGAACATATATATTGTTACAGAAAATAATAAGAATGCAATTTAAAATAAATAGTGCACGCAATGGAAAAAACAATATTGTTCGTTGGGGCCCAAAAAAAAAATTAATATTCGAATCGTTGCAGGTGCACCTGTTGTAGCATGAGTATATGTGAAATGTGGGTATCTTTATCTGTCGACTCTCTGGCTCGCCATCTGATGGATTTTCAACTCTTCTTCCCGAAGTTCTGGTCCACAAAAAAAACCTGACCGTTGATCTGCTCTGAACTGGGCACGTCAACTTCGCCACTCGCCGAAACTCCCGTAATGGCGGCTGGGAACAGAACCGAACCACACGGTCCTCGTGGAGACCTCTCTTAGCCGCCTGCTGCCCGCGGTAACGGCACCACCGGTGTGTTGTGGGAGCTCCTTGCCTCCTGCAACTCGCACCGAATCACTCTATTCTCCTCCAAGGTCTGCTCGCTCGCGTTCCGCTTCCTCGTGCTCAGCTCGCTCGGCCGTCAATCATCCTTTTCCCGCGGTCCAAAAAGACAGCCAATGGCAACAAAAGCTGCGAGCAGTGTCCGTGTTGCGGGGCTTGACCAACCTCGTTTCTGATTGGCTGTTGGGCTAGGTGCTTTACGTAGGGATTCTGGGAACCTGCTGGTGCGTTCAAGTGCCGCTCAAAACTTAAAACTATTTTTAACTAAATAAAATTCAACTGATAACAAAATATTCATCAATAACTAATTTGCACCTGGGTTACACGTGCATTTTCACAAACTCTCGCGATTCCTTGAAAGAACAATCATACGAATAAAGAGAAGGGTATGCAGCAGAACAACCTTTTAAACCAATAAACACCAAACGTAATTATTAAACCCACAGGTAAAAATACAGATGTCATTTACAAAAAAATGTCTCATCAGGGAATAATCTATTTATTTAAAACTTCTGTTTTAAAAGGTGAAACTTGTATGCCGTGCACACAAACTGAAACATGTCAAGCCTTATATTAAATCTTAATAATAACAGATAAAAGATATTTCACTTTTCGGTGTAATGAATTATTTTAACTTTTACATTACTGAAATAAAATGTGTATTTTGGGACACACTTGTGTAAATACTATATATATATATATATATACTTCATGTAGCCATGCACGGGTGTGGTTTACTACAGAACACGTGAAAAATCAGTAAATGAACGGAAAGGATTCTATAGTATGACAACACCGCCGCCTGGAGGGCATCACGTGTAATGAAGATTAAAGTAAAGGATATTTTTGTTCATTTCGGTCAAATCGCTTGATAGTTGACACCGAAGTATGATTTTGGCTTAATTCTGAGTTTTCCAGCATTTAAACTTTGTAAATGTCTACATTCGAACCAAGTTAGCGTCACTTTGCTCCCGTCACACATTATTTTAGTGAAAATAATGACATTTATATTGTACTCCTGCATTTACGTTTGAATAACGGTTAACTAATCTGTCACGTGAAAACAAAAGCATTTACAGATGGGGTCACAAATATACACAACATAATTCTTCATGCGGCACAATAATGATCCCAGACATGTTCTTGGGGGAGCTCTGCTCGCAGCTATAAACCTGTTTGCTGCCCCCTGGTGTTCATTACAAGCTGCAGCCTCTCCATCAGTGTCCTGGTCTGTATAGTTTCTGTCGTGGATGAAAAAAAGTTCTTTACCAACCTGTAGCTCTCAGTATTGAGAAGGATTCACTGGAACACTCCTCTTTTCAAGCAGAAAGAAACACAAAACACTTCCTCGTTTCACGCTTCAGCTCTGAACATGATGGATACATTTCGTGAAGTCTGTTCAGGCGATTGCTTAAATTCTGCCTGACATTGTGATGTGAAATTTTTTAATCTTAAGGAATCCTTGTTCATTTTAATAAACACAACAAAAGTAATATAAGAGCCTGATGGGGAATTATTCCACTAGGTTTGCTGGAAGTGCTTCTGGTGAAGTTACGATCATTTGTCGTGTGTGAAGGTGACCAGTAAACCTGTGAAAACATTCTGTTCCAAAGCGACAACAGTCCAGAAACCAGTCTTTAATATCAAAACCATATTAAAAAAATAAAACCACCCCAGCAGTCCATTACTGCATGATTCATGAGAGAATGTTCTGGTTTGAGAAACTGAGCAGAGCACTTTTCATTCATAAATCTCATGCCGATGGCACCTTTTCTCCGCAGCTCAGGCTCCCAATGGTTTCAATCATCTACTCAGAACAGAAGGAATTAATCTATCCACATCCTCACCGAGAAATTACAACCCAAAAAATACAGTTCAACCAAGACACACGTATTACAAAAAAAAAAAGAGCACAGAACACAGCTTTCCTCACAAAACTTTATTGTACATTAAGATTTCTTGCTCGCAGCAGCAACCTGAAACAGAGAGAGAGAGAGAGAGAGACGTGGGTGAGATGTTATTCCACACGGATCCATGGCTAACAGAGGAAATGTTCTGCCAATGGTCGGCTCAATCCAAGTCACTTTGGGCATAAAACCAGTGAAGCAACAGCAATGATTGTGGTTTTGCTGCCGAGCCAAAGGTAACAGTGGGCTGGAAGCCGCCCGGGATGAGACAGAAGAAAATCACGGTAGCTCATCAGAATTCAATTTATTAAGAAGATCGGGCAGAATAAAACACCGCCATACGGCAGCCCAGTGAGCGTGAAATTCAATCGGCTTGTTTACTTCCTCCAGCATGAGACTGGTGCAAAAGCATCTCAAGGAAAGCAGAGCACCAACACGCAAGGAAAGGCTTCGGAGAGCGTCTTCATGTCCTTCTCGAAGTCACTGATCGGATCACTCTAATGCTTTATACGTGCAGCAGACGCCACTCACCTGACCAGCGATTCGGTCCAGGTCTCTGGTGCCCTGAGGGGTCAGTCTGCGGCCGCTGGTGAACAAGACAAACGGTCAGTAAACGAGACACAAACGCTCCAGAAAAGCCAGAGCGCATTCACCACTCACCCGTTGGGGTCCTTTTCCACCATCTTGAGGCCTTCGAGGGCTTGAAGCACTTTACGAGCCACATTTTTGGAGCCTACACTGAAGTGAGATGGGCACACACCGTTCCTCTTACGCCCCCCATAGATCTTTATCATAGAGCACACGCCAACACCTCCGCGCAGGTACAGGTGACGGATTGTGGAGGCTGCAAGAGAACAGAAGGTCAGACTTCCTCAGGGCAGCGCAGTCGGAGGAAGTGGTGGATCTGCACTAAACTTTGATGAAATCGTCTCGTTAACTGACTCCTTGATATAACTTGGCACACTTCCTATAGGTTCGTAAATGTATTAATAGGCACTTCGTTCAGTGAAATCAGTTCTTAAAAAAAACAAACAAAAAAAAACATGGCAGGGCGAGCTTTCAGGGACGTCCTTGTTTAAATACTTAAATTTAGAATGTTGGGAGATTGTTCTGTGTGCCCTCCACAATGGCAGAAACCTCATTATGGAAGAGTTCAAGCGGTTGATTAGTCGTTCAGAGACCATTCCAAAATTACTAAATAAAAATGTATAACACGACTAAAGGATCTGGTGATCTCTAGATTAGCGCAGCGCTCCAGTTTTGTGTCCAGACCTCTACAAAAGCTCCAGGAAGCAGCTGTTCTACGGAGCCTTGCATGTTAAATGTCAACAACTCTCATCTGCAGTCTGAACTCATCCTTTGCTTATTGACACTCTGTTATGCATTCACTCATTCATTTCCCATCAGGGGTCTCCAATCGCCAGCGCAATGAACACGGGGCAAACCCTGGAGAGGGTATCGCTCCATCACAGGGCAAAACACACTTGCTACTCTGGTCCCCGGTAACTGTCTGATGAAGTTTGATCAAGGATCCTGGCTGTGCGCTCACCCGCTCTGATGTAGAACCAGTTCTCGTCACAGGGAGCCAGCTCTTTATGCTTAGCAAGCTTGACAATGTCAACCCAGTCCGGCACCTTCAGCTTCCCCGACCTGTGCGGACACACAGTATATGGAGTAAGAGCACATGAAAAAATCCTAACAATGGCGACACGGCCGTTCAGAAATATGGAGCTAGCCAGTAATGAACAGAGATCCATACTTCTTGAGGAAAGCTGCCAGTGCTCGGACGAACTCCTGCTGGTTGACGTCTTTCACTGTTACACCGCCTGGCATCTGAAACACACACGCGAGCAACACGGACATATATTAGGGTAACACTGCGTAACAAACAATAGACACCGTTTAAAAAACCACATCATCGTGTAAAATTACAGATGAAAAACCTTTGGTTCGCTTTTCAGATACTCGGAGGCATCCTCTTAGCTATCATTCAGCTAATATGCTAAAGCCATTAGCGAAACAACAACCACACGGTTACGTTATAGACGTTTGAATCAAAACTGGCCTTACTTCTAAAGAATGCAACACCTAATTATACTCTCAACGGGTGTTATTATAAAGGATGTAGTTTGAGCACACAAGGCCTCAATGCGGCTGCGTGGAGGCGGCCATTGGAACACCGGAGACTCCTAGCATGAGATCTCGCCGTTTATTCACACATACATCTCTAGGAGCGGTCCATAAAATACGTCTGCTATATACGCAAACATTTACGCATCACCGACTAAGTTTGAGTCTTTAAACAGCTAACAACACGCCAATTTATACGCAATATAGCTAGTAAAGAAGCAGAGTGCGCTGTACCTTGCTTGCGGACAGCAAAAGGAAGAGGGAGGCCCAGGGTTTCCCAGTTGTGTTAACAGGGGCAATTCACGCTTGTTATCGCGAGATTTGAACTGCATTCATTCTCTCCTTCCAAACACACCGTGCCGCATCTGTTTAGAGTTCTGGAGTTTTTTTTGTTTTTTTATATATTTTGAACATTTATTCTAGTCTGTACGTAGACCGTACACTTTTAAAGTTTTTTTTTTATTAAATGCTTAGGAACATTACACAGAAAGGCATTCTCAACCTAAAACACATATACAAAGACTGAGCATACACATGAGCGAGAAAAAAAAAAGAACAATAAATAAGATCTTAACAAATGCAAGAAGGCAAAACAAAAAAATAAATAAATAAACAAAAAGCAGGGGTATTATTATCTATATTACAAAACCAAATTCCTCTAATGCGGAGTACAAGTACTTTGGTTTTGGACTTTTCATTCCACTCAAAACTTCCAGATATTTAGCAAATTCCTCCTTAAACACCCTTAAATGCGGTTGAATTTTCAAAAATTTACATTTGTGGATATAAAATTTAGACAAAATGATCATGGTATTTACAACAAGGTATAATTTTTTATCACTGAACAGCCAGCCAAATTTAATAATTTCCCATGTAAGAATCAGTTTTATAGGTAGCTTTTGATGAATCCAAAAAAACATGTCATTCCAGAAGGTTTTAATTAAATTGCATTGAAAAAACAAGTGTTCTACAGTTTCTATTTGTAAATTGCATAATTGACATATATTTGAATCTCCGACATTAAATCTTATTCTCAAAAATTCTTTAGCTGGATAGATGTGATTCATAATTTTAAAATGGACCTCTTTACATTTAGGATTAATAGGCAATGTAAGAAAATTTGTTCTCACTTTAGATACTTGCTTCTTATCTAAATGCTTGAATATGTAAGATCTCTTAACTGGACCAGGAAAATATTTATATGATAACCAATTCCTTAAAAATTTGTTTGAGCATTTCTTATCTGAGAATTTAACATTTTCTATCATAAGATCAGTCGTTTTGGGACTTAATGATGAGTATTTTAAACGTTCTTTCACTAATTTAACCATCTGTAAAGGTATATTTTTTAACATTTTATTGTATACTTTCTGGGAACAACTTAATTTATATTTATCACAAATATCCTTAAGACTTAACAAAGTACCTGAGTTATCCATTACATGTATTAGTGACCAAATACCTTTATTCCACCAATCCTCAATAAATAAGGATTTCCTATTCACCAAAATACATCTGTTGTTCTAGATTGACATGTTATGCGGGCTGAAATTGTGTTTGAAAATCATTTTCCAATATAAAAGAACTTGTTGATGAAAATCTGAAAGTTTTATGGGGAGTTTAGACAGTTCAAAATCGCATTGTAATAAAAAGTTAATACCACCAAATTTTTTGAATATAACTGAAGGAATCTGAAACCAAAATGACGACTCGTTGTTTACGAAAGACTGTAACCATTTAAGTTTGATGGCCCCATTCATAATATCAAAGTCAATTGTTTTAAGGCCTCCCTCTTCATATTCTTTAACCATATCACTTTTACGTATGTAATGACTTTTCATTTTCCAAATAAAATCAAAGTTTAATTTGTTTATTGCCTTTATCTTTATTGCAGACACTGCTAAAGAATAGCATGGATAAATGAATCTAGAAAGACTTTCAATTTTCGTTAACAAAATTCTTCCAAAGATTGTTATGTCTCTTTGTAGCCAAGTGTTCATTATCAGTCTACATTTCTCAAGACTTTTATCCACATTTAAGCTTTCTAAATTGTCTTTTTTCTTAGTTAACCCTGGACCTCACATACGCACCTTTTGCCTTTTTTATGTAGAATTCGTCTAAAGTAGAATGAAGCTTGGCAAGTTTCTGTTTCTCCTCATCAGACATATTAGGTTGACAGCAATATTTATTGATCTCTTGAATCAATTTAAGTTCCTTTTCCCGTTTCTTTTTTATCAAATTTTTGCTAAATGTGATAGAATACTCTCTTAACCTATGTTTTAAATATTCCCACTTAATACCACTTTGCATTTTTTTTTACTTTAAATTCAGCTATTATTTTTTTTATATAAACACAGAAGTCATTGTGCTGTAGCAAGTCTGCATTAAATTTCCAATATCCTTTAGATTTAAATGAATTTTCCTTTTGATCTAAAGTTAAGCTAATTACACTATGACCAGTTAAGGGGGCTCCTGAAATATTACATTTAGTTGCATAACTTAACAGAGTATTCGATCCTAGCCAGTAATCAATTCTGGATTTTGAAGTGCCATTTGGTTTGAACCATGAAAATTGCCTAACTGTGGGGTTACAATTCCTCCATATATCAGTCAACGAATTTGATAAACAGAAGTCTTGAACGATGTGATTTATATGAAACCTCTCAAAAGTAGAAGGATATCTGTCCATATATTCATCTGGTGTCATGTTGAAATCGCCCTCAATTAAAATATAGTCTGTAGGATACCTTGTTTTGAGGTTATTCATGACGTCTGTTACTGTTTCCAAAAGATCCCTATTCTGTGAGCGAACGTTATATCCATACACATTGATCAAAATAAAAAATATTCCGTCAAAGTGCAAGACTACTGCGAGCCAGTGACCCTCCACATCAGCCATGTGAGTAATTTTACCAGGGCAGTTATTCATGCAAACAGCGACACCTGCAGATCGATTGGATCCATGACTAAATAACATGTTATCTCCCCATTGTTTTTTCCAAAAAACAACATCTGTTTGTTCCGAGTGAGTTTCTTGTAAAAATACACAGTTTGATTTTTGAGATTTACAAAATAAAAAAATTGCCTTCCTCTTAACAGAGTCTTTTAAACCCCTACAATTCAAAGATGAAAATGAGATGTTAGATTTTAACGTGAACATGAACAAGTGAACAACAATAAACTATACTATAAAATAAAATAAACAACAATAAAAGTGCTGTCTGACTCTTCTCAGACTAAATGCGTTTGAAAGATAGAAAACAAATAAGATCCCGTATCTTATATCTGACCATCTCACCTCAAATCAAAACAGTCAATATCTCTCAGGTAATTCGTTTACCATCAATGTAACCAAATGGACCTCTAAATCCAGCCGCTTTGCCTTCCTTCCTTGCTTGTTCGATTCTTGGCTATAACTCACGTTTAAAAGTCTATCTTCCTTCGTTAAGTCCTCTGCAAAGCAGATACCAGCTTCCTTGCATATCGACGATGCCTTGGTTCTTTTCCATGTTTCATCCCGGACCATCCTGCGGGTAAAGAGAACGATCACTTCTCTTGGACGACTGGCTTCTCTCCTTCCCACCCTGTGCACAACATCCACCGCCTCCGACATAGAAGCAGCAAACTCGGGCGTTATTCTGCCAAGAAGTTGAATCACATCTTCCCTTATACGTTCACTGGGGTTTTCCTTCAGACCTTTTATATGAAGACACCACCTTTTTTTGTACCGTTCCTCTTCCAGCACACAAACTTTTAGATCATTGTTAACTTCTGTGAGTGTTTCAATTTGTTTTTCCATTGTTTTGATTTTGTCTTTGCATTCTTTTAACTCCTGTGCGTGAATTTGGATGGATTTGGCGACGCTAGTAATCATCGCACTGTGTTGTTTCATTTGCGAGCTAATTTCCTCGTGTTGAGCATCGACCTTGGTTCCAAGAGAATTGATTGCGTCCAATATTATCAAGTTGGATACTTCATTATCCACCACGCTCTCTGTCTGTATTTTGGATTTTTTACCTTTTTGAGGTTTGCATGGACTGGGTGGATCAAATTCAGTACCTCGTTCTCTTTTGCTTGATTCTTTTGTTATGTCCATAGAATATGAATGGTCTTCTACATCACTCATGGTTTCAAAGACTGGAGAGTATGTTTATTTTACAAATTTAAGAGGTGAGAATAGTCTATTAGTAGTCAAACCAAACAAATACGGGATTAAGTACAAGAGCACGTAATAGTGTTACTACTCAGTGCGCCATCTTGCCGGAACTGAGAGTTCTGGAGTTAGGAAATCTATCGCTGATGTTTGTCTCCGTGTGTGCATAACTAAAGCTCTGCTGAAGTGACCTGAGCGCAGTATTCTGCGCTGCACCAGCAAAGGCATCGAGTTGTGTATTACTATCAAAAAAGAGTGGACTCCACACAAACAATGTTAGAGAAAGTTCAGTTTATTATTGAGAGCGAGAGAGAAATAAGTATATGTAACATTTGCCACAGACAGGAAATAGTCTGTCACACATTTAGGCCGTGTTCAAAGGGATATGGGAATTTTTGAATCCTGGGCTTTTCAATCCTCCATTTCAGCCCTTACCGCACGAGAGCTCATAGAGTCGGGTATAGTTTCAACCGTAGTCTTTTGGACCAATCAGTTGGTTCCAAACAGTGATTAACAGCTTCTGCATGAGGCAAATACTTGGTTCCAGACGAATCGACTAAACACAGAGAAACATCAGTTTTTAGAGAACTGGAGGATAATGCAGGAGTTGCCACTGATCAGGGATCTCTCACTTTCAATTCTGCTGGAAATGCGCTGTTTCCGTTGATCTATAGCCTGTTCTCTTTGTCTGCGCAGGCCTCTGAATGTTAATTGTATCACAAGTTCATTAGCTAAAAATTAATTACGCCGGGTAATGAGCAGGAGCATTACAATGGAACAACAGAATAAAACAAGTTCTAGCTTTCACACAACTCATTATTCAAGGTAGTCATTTTGTACGGGGGAGGGGATTAATGAAAGGATGAAGACCTCGCACAATCACTGTTCATTACTGTGGCATCCTGAGTGCTGCCAGCGGCTTGTGAAAGGTCAGGTTCATTAAGAGACAGTTGGTAGATTTCAACATTTCAGGGCCATTTTTACAGCTATTTTCATAATTTAAATATGTTTTTTCAATTGTCTTTTCACCCCAAATCCTTTTCTCATTTTTTGGCTTTACTTTGTTCAGCATCTTTGTACGTAGAGTTGTTTTTTTTTGTAGAGTCATTGCTGCTGATTCTGAAGCTTTGCTCACAGCATTGAAGTTATTTGTTCATAAACGTAACACAAATCAACTGGTAAATAACTGATGTGCACTTACACGAGTGAAAGAGACATTAGATCTTTCATCGAGCAGCAAGATTTTTACATTTCATTTGATTAGAAGCAACTCTAAAAGGGAGAAGCATCTTGATCGCTGCTGAGGCCATCTGATGCCTGCTAGGAGCTTCTGATCTTTGGGACTTGGGCTGTACGTTTGGGAGGTGACTCCTTCAGAAGCATTTTCCTATAGGTTTCACATTTTCCCAAAGCGGAGCTCTATTTGTTCTCAAACTGAGTTTCTCCATTCTCTTGCGATTCTTTGCCTGCCCCGGCACATCACCCGGTGACACCCACACTCTGTTACTCCTTGCCCCAGGTGCCGCTCGACTCTACAGGACCTCTTTGATGACCTCTATTCTCTCGCACATGTACAGCGTCATGCCCTCGCTCTTTCCCCAGCAGTGCTTGGCAGATCGAAAGCCTCGAGAGCTCCTTGTCATCTGTGCCCAGTCTGACCGGGGTTACCGCCCTTAGAGTCAAATCTGTGGGCAGCACTTTCAGTTGTGAGCACACTGGGCTGACACGCCAAGGCAAAGTGTCTCTGGGGAGGCCATGTGCAGAGGGCATGGAGGGTAAGAGTTATGCAGCGAGCTCGAGCAAGGGTTATGTGTAATTACAGGTTCAACTAATTCAATTGTAGCCTGCAATTTTCTGCACAATCCTTGCATCGGTTCGACCAACGGCATATTGAGAGATAAAAAAAAGCATTATTTGAGCAAGATTGTGTAATAATATGAAGTATGTGAATAAACCAGTACGAATAAAAAAAATTGGAATTTCATCCTGATGAGGCTATAGAGCACTGTGTTCTCTGCGGTGTAAACTGTTAAACTGTGGCACTGTAAATCAGTCTGTAAGTGTTTATTCTATTTATATATTTTATATTGTGATTAAAGAGAGTGTTATTTAAGGACGACGTCTTCAAACACATTGAACTAGGTTTAACTGACACGGGGTGGATTCCACTTGTTTATTTCTTTTAATGCTGATGAATATTTATGAACTAATGAATTCCCAAATGGTGCCACACTCGCCGGAGATCATTAACTCGAGCGCCTGCGACCATCGACACCTTGCACTAGGAGGGTAAGACACACAATGTCGTTACAGAACATTTACAGAGAGGAGATGGGAAGGAAAAGATGTGGACGGATGCTGAAGAGTGCTCCAGAGTTCTCTGATGAAAGTACATTTTGCATTTGTTCTGGAAACTCTCTGATCTAGATTTTAGAATCTAACCTGTGCCGAACGGAGCCAGTCATAGCTTTGGTTTTTAGAGGAAAGCCTTTTAAGGTGCTTCATGATTAAAGCCTGATTGCACAGCTATAAAACTGTTTTCTGTTCTCCTTCAACTTTGAGGGTTCGAGTATAAAACACCTGAGCTCCTGGGGGATTCTGCACGTGGATGTGAGGGAATCAAGATGCTTGAGCGATCCAACCGTACTCCAGGGACAGTTCCATTAGGCAGAAAAACAAATACAAACGAACTCAATTAGTTGAACAGCAACATCCTCTGATGGACCATGCGATGAGAAATTACAGAAATGCTTTCCCTAATGATGCTCCAGGCTTTAGCTTAAGCCGCTCCAGCATCGATCTCAGACGCCTCTATTATGTGTGTGCATATGCATAATTAAATATAACATATCAAAATGTGTCCCAGAAATGTGCAAATCCATCGCAAGCTTTGAGTTTGATCTGAATGTTTAATTATACAAACTGTAATAGCCTATCAAATGAAAGAGAGCGTGTGAATGCGTCGCCATAATGAACCACTCTATAACTCCCGGGCGAAAGAGATTCCATAGCTATTTTGATTAAACACATACTTCATATGGGCAGCTTGAATAAAAGCTCGGGTTCAGGCTAATTAGATTATTCTTTTTCCAGCACCGGGGTAAGAAATGATGCCTTTTGTCTCTGAATGTTTGTGTTGTGATCTCTGCTTCTTCCTCTCATTCCCATCCAGCCATTATCTGCCCTGGATCCAAGCATGAAACCCTCCACCCGAGGCCTTTGTTCAGCCCCAACTTTGATTCATCTGCCACTTGATCACCGTCTAACACTCATTTCATTCTTGCAAATGCTTTTCTCTCTCATTAAAGCACCCTCTCACCTCGCCTACCGAGGTGATTGAGCGAACGCAGACTGTCAGAAAGAAAAACAAGTTAAAAGCCCTCCTGAGCAGAGTTTATTCGATTGTTCTTCTTTCCAGAGCTTTCAGCTTCCTGCCGAAATTACAGTCTTTCATCGTATAACAGCTTCAGTCGATTTTTTTGCAACCAGCTCTGCCCGCTTCCTCTGGCACGGGCCCATTATACGGAGCACGGATGATTCAAATCCATAGTGTAACATCCCAGGGGGCCTGATGTCAAGTCCACACCAACAACGTTCCCTTAAACGAAAGAAAGTTTACCTCCAGAAAAACACACGCTTTTCATAAATGGAGATAGAAAATAAAATCAACTGAATTCCGCAGACTCCCTCTCACCCCCACCCCCACCTGCCTTAGCTTTAGCCCTAGTTTGTACTTTTTAATATGAAATAGAGGAGTGTGTGTAAGACAGTCAAGGGGTCGAGTGTTCGGTTGAGGATCAGCTCACTCGAGCGCCACACACTTCGCAGAAGAACCAAGATTACGATCTCGTCTTATCTGCAGACGCCGGGTGAAGCACACAGGAAGGAGGTTGTGAGCACATGCACTTGTGGATGTGAGGAGCTGTTGAACTTTGATTGGCACGTGAGCTCCCGGTACTGTTTATGACAGGCTTCTCCATCAATAACGGAAAAACACATCGATTGCTCGTCCTCCTGTGGCTTTTAAATCCAAACGCTGGCCTCCAGGAGCGCTCAGCGAGGGCCGCTATCCTTTATTGATTGCAGTGGAATAATGGAAGACACTATTTAATGCACCTGCTCTCTCTCTCTCTCTCTCTCTCTCTCGCTCCTCCTGTATAATAAGAGTCTTGTTATTCATCATCTCATTCACAGCGTTCACCACTGCTGGCTGCGTCTGCTAATTAAAATCTCCTTTCTTTCTCCACGCTGCGTTCCTTTATCGCTGCTGTGAGCGTTGATTGTTGGCTTCTCAGAGTCAGGAAATCAGTCTGGACTCTTTAAGGTACTTTTATTTTGTCGTGCTTGGTATCTTTCTACTAAAAAGATGTACAGTTAGCTATATCAACAGCGACGCAACAGCTATAAAATAAACAGGAAGTGAGAGACAGCAAACAGGAAGAAGGTGGAGGAGAGAGGAAAGGACAATACGACTTGTTCTACTTGTAAAACTAAAGCATGGGGAGATTTATAACCTTTACAATTATAACAATAACGACAATCATAATAGTGAAAATAAAAATCAATCAAACAATTAGGACCTCTCACATCTTTTAAAAACAAAAGAAATATATATTTTTATAACAGTAGTTTGTTCAGTTTCGGACGTCTAAGCTAATATTCTGTGTTAGTACAATAGCGCTTGATAATGCGCATAAAAGTCCCTTTTTTCCTCAAAAGAGTCATTAACTTACATTATAACTTCTCATACAAACAGTAACTTCAGAGATATGCCTCGCTGGGGTTTTGTGTGGAGCGGTACAAAAGAAACTTCTGACATTTCTGTACAAACAGCCTTCCTGCCGGTTTTCCACGTTCCATGAGTCACTTTTTGTGATAATTAAGCCCCTTTTAACAGTGGCGGAGCAAGTGTACAGCTTTAATTCATTCAGTTCATGAAAGAGAACATCTCTAATCCCTTAATTATTAACAAACAATAGCGGAGAGACAGAGGAGGGAGAAGGAGGAGCATGGGAGGGAGTCGAGGATCAGAAGCTCAGAAACCCAAAGACCCCGCTGTGGTCGGTTTTGGCCAGAGAGCAGATAATGGAAGTCGTCGGCTGAAATTCATCGGTGAATACTTTACGAGGATGGCGCCATTGGTGAAATTATTCTAACCGGCTCAGTCTCCGCGAGGCCTGATGCGTTGGCAAATGCAGAGGATTTCAGCTCCCAGCGAGGCGTTCAATCCCTCATTAGCCACAATGGCACCGTGCCGTCCGAGTCGGCTTAGAATGGATGCCTTTCTCTCCCGGTTCTAATGACGTGGTTGCTTATAGAGTTTTGGAACAAACGTAATGATATTCGGCACACATTGCTCCACCCTGCTCCATTATTTCCCCGACCTCTCCTTCCCACTCCATCTTTTATGGCACGACTGTGATTCCACTGGTTGTAGTTCTCGTTGTGTTGGTGTAGGTCTATTTGCGAACAGTGTGTGTTGATGTGTGCAGGCCTGCAGTGGTCCAGAATTTCTCAGGAGCTCCACTAGGTGGTGCTACAGTAGGTATTCCTTCTTGCCCTGGCTGGCTTCATTTCCGTTGAGGAACGCTTCCTGAACTTCGCCATGCTCATCCAAACCACTGGCCTCATGGGTCAAATAAGAACCTGCAGAGGGAGAGAGAATCGAGGTTATATTTCCCCTCTACATCAGGGGAGTCGGGATCTGTTCCTGGACGCCGGAGCCTCCAGGAACTGAGTTTGACTCCCCTGGCCTGAAGCTTCCTTTTAGTGAAGTGATTTCAAGAGAAGATTGAACCGATAAAGAGTTACTTTCAACAGTAGGTAAAGGCATTGTTAGTCTAGCTGACGATTTGTTGCATTGGTTCGTTTTCTGTCCCGGCGGCGGTCGCCTGCTTCTTGTAGTATTCCTAGAAAGCAAATGTTTGTTTTTATCATGGGATTGATAACTACCGGTACATCTAAACTTGCAGAAATCTAGAACTTCATCTGCCAAGATGCACAGCAAAACGGTCTTTAGTAACTCAAGTTCCAATTACTCGCCGAGTTCATTAGAGTAATCACCTCTTCCATTTTCTGCCAGATCAGTGCTTCTCTACGGTTCAGCCTTTTTTCCCGTCGGTAGCGTTGCCTCTGAGTCTTGGGCACAAAGAGGAGAAACGAGCCGGGCACAAGTCATCGGTTAATTAAAAGGATTTATCATAAAGAACGCAGTTGCACTTTAACGTAAAGCACCGGCGGATGGGGTTATTAAAAGCAGCGCTGGTGAGGACCACGCAGGACCAGCATAATGCTTCAGAGCAGCCATCTTCTCCTTTCACCGTCTCACCATTAATCACCTTTCCCGCAGCACAAGGTTAGACGGGATCAAGCCTAATGCTCCGTGTCTCTGCTCCCCGAGCTCTGCGAACTGCTTCTGACTCTGATTGGCGGCTGGAATCATGTGAAGCACCGCCCACCACCTCCACCCCAATTGACAAAAGCCCATGTGAATAAGATACAGGGGCGAGCGGAGAATATCTGAAGATCCCGGGGGGTATAGCTCCGTGTTCCCCTCTCTCTCACCTGAACGGTGGCCCCAGGTTAAGTGTGCGGGGTCTTGGTCGGTGCAAGAGCTCACCTTTCTGTCGGACGGAGCACCAGATGGTGACGATGAGCACACAGATAACAGTGAAGACCAGCAGGGCGAGGATGCCCCCGATCACAGCGTACGGAACAGCACTGTGAGTCTCCACCACTGCTCCGGGATCTGAGGAAAGCACAAAACAAGAACTTCAGGTCCTTCAGGGAACTTTAGGAGAGATGAAGGGCACAAGGAGTTTGGGTTCTGTTGTACATGCAGCTCTCAGCACTATTCATACAACTGCTTGAATGTTCATTTTGACTATTTTTATTTCAAAATAAAAATAAATAATAGATGTGATCCGGGGCCAAACAGTAAACTAAATTTGAAAGGTTGACAAATAAGAGGTGGACAGACCCTCGGAAGCCTCCACTCATGAGCTCGAGCAGCTCGCTGAAATATTTAACACTGTGTTTACTCCACACAGCGGTGGCAGATGAGAAAAATGGGAGTCATGGAGACAGAGAGAAAGAAAGCGAGAGAAAGAGTGAGATGGGTTCAGTGGAAGAGAGATGGACAGAATCGAGAAATAAACAGAAAGATGTGCCTCAAGAAAACAATAAGAGCTTTAAGCTACAGCTCGTCGAACACATCCATCTACAAGCGTGTTTCTGTCAAGAGACTGCGACTAATAAATAAAAATAATGCGTGCTTTACACGTTTTAATCACAAGACGTTATTTCGTGCACAGAAGACATTCACTCATTCATCAAACAACAGTCTTCCAATGATGAGAACTTGTTTCAGGAGTTCAGGGAGCATCTCCATGGCTCTGTGATACCACCTGACATGATGATGATGATGATGATGATGATGTGTCCTTCGCCCTCGACCTCTTCACTTGTGTTTTCACTCCATCTATAGCTTTGTGCTGGAGGAATGGTTCTAACCGGAGATATATCCGGAGACTTTCGTTCTGGGTCTAAACTCACAACATTGTGGTTCCAGTTGTGGGCCAAATGGTAAAGAAAGGAACCAGTGGTGGAAGAAATACCAGTTCAGCTTGTGTATAGAAACGGAACATTTCTGGTGTATTGTTCTTGGCAAAACCACTAGGCTAATATCGTTTGCATGCATCCAAAGAACTCAAACCAAACATTTCAATTTGCTGTCAACATTTGAAGCTGAAGCAAGGTTTGATTAGCTGATCACAATTCTCTGCAGATCCCCAGTGTTTTCACGTTTCAGGGACATATGCGTACAAATGCCTCGTTACGGTTTCCTCTGCATATTAAGCTGGGATAAAAGAACCTATTTAAACATCAAAACATTTAGAGCCTTCACCTTCGCTACAGGAACAGCGGGAGATCTGGAAGAGGTAGGTAGCTTTGAGCAGGCTGTCAGGTAGCATTTCATTAAGAGAAATGATGAAAAATCTAAAGCCTCATGCAAACGTTGCAGGGAACCAGCAGCTTGCGGCATCAAGAGACTGAAACAGACATGAACATCTCTAGAGGAAGCTGTTCAATCATTTGTTGAATTGTGTTGCTTAAAGAAAACGTAGGGAATCAGAGACTGATCTCAAATCCCGGCGTTAGATTCAGGGCCTTTGAAGAGCGAGGAATGGTCCTCTTTGTGAGGCATGTGCAGGTCAGAGGTCTTGCAGTGCAGTGAATCCCTCAGTTCTTTGGTCAGGTGGGAGGATCAAGAGCTTTTTTCCGACCTGACCTGACATCCCACGGCGTGATGAATGACAAGCAGTGCCTCTGTTTGAGGGGTCACTGTCTCTTTCCTTTCCGCTCTCTTTTCACAGCAGCTTTCTTTCTCTGGTCATGGGGTCTTGCATTGAAATAGAAAACAAGGTACTGCAGATGAGCTGGTCCTCGGGAGAACAGAGCTGCTGCTTCAGATGACAAGAGCACTTGGAAGACAATCGGAGAGAGAGAGAGAGAGAGAGAGAGAGAGAGAGAGGAGAGAGAGAGAGGAGAGAGAGTGTGTGCATGCTTCTTCAGGAAGATTAATAAACAAAACATGAAGGAGAGGATCAGGGGCTGGGTGAGTTAGCAAGAGGAAACATATGGAAGTTAAGCTGGTTTCATTGCAGCATCACAGCAGGTCCATTGGGGGGGAATCAGTGTATGCTGAGATGGAGACAGAGTTTGAAGACAATGAATAGAAGAAGAGGAAGAAGAAAGGAAACAAGATTTACATTTCCTCACGGAAAAAGAAGTGTTTTGTCCTGCTGCAAAGATACAACAACCAAAGAACACAATGAAAAATAGAGATTTCGATGAGCAATGCTTTCAAACTTTATTGTTTTATTGAATCAATTTCCCCACTTCACACAACTATGAACAGTGCCGTCGTGTGTTCCAGAAGCTCTGTCACAAGTATTCAACCAATATGGAATACTGTTGTTTTCAATTTTTCTGTCGCTTCGAGCTGAAGGAGAACAACACACAGAGTCAGATCCCCGCCGGCAAGAGCTCACGAATGCATCGCAGACATCGTACAATAAAATGAGCTTCTACAAAACAAACCAAAGGTGTCTTTCAAAGTTTCGACATATTTCTTCATCTCATATTCGATGTGTCTTTGAGGAAATCTTTTGATTAAATTTAATTAATTTCAATATTGTATTTAATTATATTTAATTATTGTATTTGAGAAAGCTGTAAAAGAAATTTGAGGCCACTTTAAAACAAAATATAACAAAAACATATGATTTCTTGTAAAATTATATTTTGAAAAAGGAACACACCTTAGTTCCAAGAGAACTTACCTGTTTAGTGTTGGTTTGATTAAAAAGAACTGCTCGGTGTGAACGAAGCCCAGCAGAACCTTTAGGAGGATGAATTCTGCTCGGCTTCCAAACAAACTATGGTGCGGTTCGATGGGAATAAGAACCCAGCGCTGGCAGAATAATATCGAATCAGAAGAATCGAGGCACTTGGGGCAAACACCATTTGTGGTAAAGATCACCATGAGTAAATATATCAGGAAATGCTCTCCACAAAGTCTGACCAATCAGATTACAGATGCATCACAATCAATCGTGGGAAATAAACATTGTGTAGCATTGTTAAGAAAGGATTTAATGTTTAATGCTGTCGACAAAGAAACAGAAAGATAAAAGTTAAGATGAACTGATGGATGGAGGATGGATGAGTGTTACCTTTGGGGTATTCCTCTGAGGGTGGAAGTTTGGAATGATGAGAGGAGGGAAGAAGAGACACTACAAGAGAACGGTGACATGAAATGGTTATTATAAATCACAAGCAGCGAGGAAAGCAACACAAGAGGAGGATGTGCGTGTACGAGAATGCGGGCGGTGAGGAGGTAAGATCTCAAACCAGCAGAGTGCAGCAGCTTCCTGTTACTCCCCATCATCCCTTACCAAGAGAAAATGCTGCAGTTACCCCAGGCTCCCCAGTAATCTCCAATCCCTCCACCCCCAAGATCATCAATCTTCCTGCAAGATCCTCTACACCTTTAGTGCTACCGCTCTCTCTCTCTCTCTCTCTGCAATTCTTTCCTGTTGCTGCATGGCCTGCAGCAGCTCTCTCCTCTTCTTCTGCATATAGTACTGAGCAGCAGATTTTGGGTTGCGTTTACGAGTGGCCTTCAATCCTCAGAGGGATTTGCGGCACGCTACCAGACAGATCAATGAGAGGAGGCAGATCAATAGACTCCTGACTCTTGAGGAAGCAAATCATGCTCTCGTTTCTCTTCTCTCGATAGCTGCTATCTGCTGAAAAACATCTCCGATTAGAGACAGGAAAGATTTCTCCTTGAATTTTCACTCAAAGAGAAGTTTGGTACCAAAAGTGAAATCCTCGTGTGAATCCTTGTTGCGTTTTATTTTGGATCGTCTTTTGTTGAATAAGAGGCTTAAAATTAAGTTGAGCAACAACCGATGAGTCAAACCATGTTTTACTGAATAAAATAAGAAATCTCGATCTTTAACGTATTTATCAGTTATTTGTTATAGAGGAATTGATTTTAGGAGACGACGTTTAAAACTAAAATAAAAACGCTGTTGTGATTCAGGATCAGTTCCTCAAAGATTAGCTAACACCCAAACGTCTTGGGGGACAATTGGAACTTGCTCCATCTTTCCCAGTAAGATTAGGGACCTGGAGTATTTCCACAGAAGTCCCGTGGATCCCTGAAACGCTTTTACGGTGCTTTGTGAGCGTGAAAGCTCCATTCACTGTAATTACGCTCTTCAGAATCGTTCTCTTTGTGACGCAAGCGCCTCCTGTAGGTTTGGATTCACAACAAGACGCTGAGTGAATAAAGGCCAGATTTACGTTCCTTCTGTTTGGATTGGTTTCCATCTGTTAGATCCATTTTCTCCATCACACTTCCTGTCCCTCTATCCACCCTTCTCTCCTCTCAGTGCTGCCACTTTTCTCCTTCATTAGAGTTCTCTGTTTTTCCTGCGCTTTTCACAGAACCAATCATTTAAGAGGCGTTTCTTCTTTCTGCTTCCTGCACATGGAAAGCTGATAAACATTTCATCACCCAGATGTTTGTGAGGCACATCAGCGACACTCTCTCGATTCTGGGGACGCTAAATTCTGTGGCACATTACCCTCGGTGAGAGAGAGAGAGAGAGAGAGTTCCAGATCTTCGGCTCAGCTCTAATCATCTGAATACAGAGTGAGCAAATCCCAGTCTCTCACCTTTCACTCAGTCCGTGTCTCACGCTCGCTTTATATTCCTGCCATGAGTTTCCAAAGGTAAAAAACAACATTTTCAATCACTTCAGTCCCTCTTGCTCATTCTTTCCTAGAGTTCTGCTCATTAATTAAGTGTCTGTTTTGTTTCCCAATTAGATCCCCAGCTCTCCCTCCATTTCTCTTTTCTCTGTCTCTTATTTCTGTTGTAGTGACTCTTCAATATCTTTCCGTTCTTTAATGACCATTGACCAAATGTAAATATTTTAGCACCATCATCTGTTTTTTTATGAACGTTAAAAAATGAAGAGGGATAGCGGTACAATTAGCCACACGGCACTAATCAGTGTAAAACATCCCGACGTGATGTTATATGTTTCTCATACAAATCGACTTTTTCCTGAAATATCAACGTCAAGAACCTGGATGTTGATGTATTATCATTATTATTTCTTTAAATGCATCAAACTCAAACTTTGTGCCGTTCCCTGAGTCCAAACCACCTGCCGAGACGCTGCTGTGGCGAGTGGAATCTGCTCAGAGCGATCTGCTCTCACCAGGTTTGATTTTATTACGAGCGTACGGTTGCTGGTCGAGAGCTGGAGAAGTGAGATGCTGCTCTGAGCGTCGTTCCCTCTGGAGAAGAGCTTCTGGAGGAACGGTGATGCTTGACCGAACAGTTGCTTAAATCACAACATGGTTTTGTATCAACATTAAAAACATTCAGGTTTTCAAAATCGTATAATTTGACTTTTAGCCACAGTTAAAATTAATATTGTGTTTGCAGAAGCCTGAAGCACTGCTCTGGCTTCAAAATAAAAACCAAGCGGTTCATCCAAGCGCTCCTCAATAGTTTCTGAGTGTGTCAAATATAAATGCAAATGCAACAGTTTCCATGCGGAGCCAGATAAAGCATGCGGCAAACCTGCGGTAAATACATATCAGTCAGCCAAAATTATTTAATTTCTCAAATCCCTCCTCTCCTCTGCTCCCCCTCTCATCTTCCTCGTTCCCTCACTCATCTGTCACTCCATCGTTTCTCTCTCTTACCCTCCTTCAGCTTCAGGAAATCACCAGGAAAAGGTTTGAGAGGTGTGAAGATCAGCCATGGGTAGATGGATGGAAAGAAATGGAAAAAGACTGGAAATTTTTCTAAATTGTTCTTTTTTACATTCTGAAGGGATGAGTTGGTGAATGAAAGGAAAGAAAATAAGGGAACATAAAGGAGGAAAAGAAAAAAAAAGGAATGGGAAGGGAGATCAAAACAGATGAAGAGTGAATGCAAAAGAGAAACAAGAAAGGGTTGAAGAATAAAGAGATGGAGAGACAGATTCCTCACCCGTTCTCTCAAGTGCAGAGGAGTTTCAAAGCTAAGAGCTCACCTCCTCTGTGCTGAGGACAGACTGAGAAGAAGAGAGAGGGAACGGAGGAGAGAAACGGATGAAAGATGACATTCCCACCCACCTGCTCTCTCCAGGCTGCCTCGTTAACAAGCCTATCTGATGCCTGTCGTTACCGTGCAGAAAGAGATGGAGAGGGAGAGTTCCTCACACATCCTGCAGCTCTACGTCTGAACGCTGCAGCATCCTCGACAGCCACAGGGGGCAGAGCTAAGCTGAACACGCTCCTCCTGAGGAGCACTGAACTATGTCGGAACAGATGGATGTACTGGGATGGAGTGAGAGGTTCAAAGCAAAGGAAGGAGCTGCGGGTTCTACAAGGTGTCCAGAACTCATGCGTTTCCTCACCGTACACCAGCAGTGTGTAGTGGTCAGCTGCGCGGCCGTAATTATTATGCGCCTGACAGAGATAGGTGCCGTTGTGTGATTGGCTGAGGCGAGACATGTGCAGGATGTTGCCTGTTTTCTCCGCCCGCTCAGGAAGGGAATCGTTGACTCGAGACCACTGGATGTCACGGGGTCTAGAGGAAAGGGAACAAGGCGTTTGGTTAAAGACAACTTCTCATCAATTCTTCAAATGTTTTTGTTAAAAATGTAATCATTATTCCACAAGCAGCCGCTCATCTTTTATTAAACTAATCCGTTTTATTTTCCAGCATTACGTATAAACAGCAGAGAGGAACCAATCACAGCACTGAGCGGAGCGGAGTTCCATCCTTCGGCTTCGGAGCGCTGGCGTATCAGTGATCCAGGAGTTTCTAATTTAACGTCACTTCCATTTTGATTAATGTCAGGAAGGAATCCTACGAAGAGATCTATTTCCATAAAGCTGCATCTGGATCATCTCTCATCCTCCCATCAATCCACTCATTCATCTCACCCC